>JZKD02S1673640.1:59879-77851 GCA_000966675.3 Picea glauca | reverse complement strand
ACGACTCTTTGAAAACCTCCTGAGGAATTGATGACCCAGTGAAAGGTCTTTTCCCTTGATTTTGACTACTAGAGGAGAAGAGGAAAAGAGAATCTTCTTTCCTCTCTTAGATGTCAAATTGGTAGAGGAAGGAACTTATTCTAACCTTGGTGGAGGTGGGGGTGAGAAATATCCATGTGGATAAGGACAAGTCTCCTCCTCATCTTCCATGACCTGCTTGTTGATTTCTGAAACAGGGGCTTTTCCCTTTCTCTTCTTGTTGATACCTTCTTTAATACTGGTGGATGTTGAAGGAACTGCAATCTGTGACTGGGGCGTAGGTGTTGGGTCCAACTTCAAGTGAGAAGTAACCACAAAATTCTCCCATGAAATTTCTTTCTTTCCCAACTCTTCAAAGACTAACATTCTGATAAATCCAGAGTGGAAAAGGCTAGAATCCACATCCTTAGATTTGTCTTGCACCCTATCTAACATTTTACCTATGCTTCTCAATAGGTAATAAGGAACATTAATCTCAATCTTACCAATAAAATGTAACAACAACCTTATGTGGTAATGATACAAGGTGTTAAATCTCCCTTCACAAGTAAGATATCTTTGTATCATCTTCAAAATTCTATCAAACTACTTGATCAGTTGATTCCTTGGAATACTCTTAGACAACTCATTGGCTCGATATTCAGGATTGAAGAAATATGTAACAAAGGGTGAACTCAAAACCATGGCCTTGAACCATTTTTCACCTGAAATGGGAATCCCTGTTGCAGCTGAGATGGAGGTTTCAGTTACCTCAAATTCCAAATCCCCAACTCTGGTTTTCTTGCCATCAAAATTTAATGCAAACTATTTTACTACCTCTTGATGGCCTCTCTGCATGTTCTGGCAGAAAGAGAGGCATCCTTCTCTTTGAAATATTTCCCTTTCCTTGGGCTCTTTGTCAAAAAGGCGCATGTCCACATGTTCTATCCTAACTATCTTTCCACATTTGTGTGCTTTTCGACTGAGGGGTCTCCATGACTCAAAAATGATGGTGATTAGGAGGCTTAAAGGATGCTAATGACCATAAAGCTTCAATTCATGTTTCAAATGCACAAATATGGCCCTTAAAATTGACAATGCTTAGAAAGCCGAGCTTGACTATGGGAAATAAAACTTTAGACTTGTACATGATTTTTAGAGAGTAGACTATGAAGGGGTAATCCAGAATGGCTCTTTGTATAGGTTGAAAGGGAACAAGGAAAAGAAAGAGGGTTTGAGCAGCGCCTCTAGGTAGTGCAACACATACACCGAGGATAAGCTATTACAGGCCTGTGACTTCAATGGTTAAAGAAAATGACAGTAATCAGACCATGGACACAGGAAAGGACATTTTCAGGTATGCAAATATGGCTTCCTTACTATCCTGCAGGCTTAACAAACTGAAAACCTGAGAAAAAATTTCATGAGAAAATTAATATCCAAAGGAGGTTTCATAGGATACCTGTAAAGTCGACACCTGTTGAGGTCTTCAACGTGATCATAGGATGAAATTTAGAAAACTTTGGCCCTGGAATTTCTCACAACATCAGATTTAGTTAACATGTGGTTGCTTGATCGGAACTAGCAAACTTACGCACTGCACCACTATTAAACTTTTCAAAATTAAGAAACCGTTACAAAGGATCATAAATGCAAGATCTTTTGAAGGCACATTAACCAAATTTTGGCACTAAAAACAAGGGACATAGTCTCAGTCTTGGAAATCATGACTTGGAGTGGATGGATGATAAATGTGACAGACACTACAGAACTTCTTGATGAGTAGACAGTGCTTCCAAATCAAAAAATGATTGGACAGGTAAGCGAGTACAACGATTCATGCTTACTAGGTCATGAGTGAAGAGAAAGAGGAGTCACATCGGTTTAGCAATGGGAGGAGTCGATTTAGGGACAAGTCATGATGAGGACCAAAAATGAGTCATGAGATAAAGAGGTTCTAGAACCATAAACCAAATTGGGGACCAAACACGAACTATGACTCAAAACTTTAATCTTCTAAGATGAACCTAACATCAAACTTTAAGAGGATGAGACTCAAAAAATTAAATTCTAAGGCTTAAAAAGGTATTAATCAAACTAAAGACCCAAGGAAACTTAGTGTGATAAAATTGGCTCCATAGGGTATGGCATGCCCCTTGCGGGCTACCAAGAATGAGTAGATTTAGTGCCTTATATTAGGGCTATGGGGTCAGTTATTGGAACAAAAAATAAAAAGTGAAATGATATTTACAATGACATGAAGAGCCATTCAACGCTCAAGAAAAGTACTTATTCAGGAAATGCCCATTGATAGGGCCACCAAAAACCTCTTCATCCTCCATATTATGCAGCTTGAAGGTGATATCATAGAATACCTCCGAGATTTTGAAAGGGCAAACCCATAAAGCTTCAAATTTACCGTTCTTGCCTTTATCTTGTCTCAGTGCATCCCCCTTGAGCACTAGATTTCCCAGTTGAAAATCCTCTTTGTTCACCTTCTTGTTGAATTCCTGCTTGATCTTCAGTTGATGGTCATATTCCTTGTCTACAAGATGTTCCCGAGCCTGTTGCACCTCAACCAACTTTTGAATCCTCTTGATCATATGATTTTACTCCCCTTGATAATCCTGGAAGAATTTTTCCACAGGTAATGCAAGTTGAGAAGGAAAAACTGCCTCAACTCCATATACCAGTAGGAAAGGGGAAAGTCCCAAGGACATTTTCACTGTCACTCTATCAGCCCATAGAGAAAATTTGAGTTTCAAATCCCTTGCACTTTTTTTATCCTCTAGCAGCTTTTTAATAATCTTTATAATGATTTTGTTTGAGGATTCTACAAGCCCATTTCCCTATAGATAGTAAGGGGTAGAATGAATCAATGTGATTCCAAACTATTCATAGAACTAAATCAATGGTTCATCCTTGAAAGATGCAACATTATTAGTGACGATATTGTTCAAGCAACCAAACCTCACCATAATGTCTTTAAGGAAACCAATGATCACTTTGTCGGAAGCATTCCTGGTAGTAATAGCCTCTATCCACTTAGTGAAGTAATTTGTGGGAGTCAAGATCCATCTATGTTGGCCACTGGAAGTGAGATGATTTTTGTCGATAAAATCTAGGCCCCACTATTGAAAAGGTCCCGAAGCTGCTATAGGCTTTAATGGAAAAGACTTAAGCTGCTACTTTCTAGAAAATTTCTGACACTTATCACATGCTCTCATCTTAGCACAAACATCCGTGAACATACTAGGCCAAAAATACCCAACCTTGAGAATCATGTAGGCAGTGGTCCTCCAAAAATGATGCCCCCCACATAAACTATCATGAAAATCAGACATAATATTTTGGGCTTCTTGCGAGCCTAGGAATCTCAGCAGCACTCCCAATGGATCCTTCCAATACAAAATTTGATCAACCAAGCAATACTTTATTGATTTGAGTTTTAATGCTCTCACCTTTTTATTTTCCATACCACTTGGAGGTTGTAAATTCTGCAAGAAAATATAATGTCCTTGTTACCAGCTATAATATGCCAATGCAGGGATGATTTGAATACCTTTGTCATTTAATTCAGCCTACTTCTTTTCTGCACATGAGCTAATGAAATTTACCCCCAACGCTGAGAAATTCGATTCAGCCAACAACTTGGCTAAACCCTGACCTTTAACCAATTTGGTAGGCCTAATTTCTAAATCAAATTCAAGGATTTTAGAAATTCATTTGCTGAATTTTCCATCAATATCAGGCTGAATAAGAATTTCTTTTACAACAGCTGAAGGAACATAAGCAATAACTCTTGAATCTAGCACATAAACCCTTAAGGACTTAAGAGCTTTAACCAATTCATAGGCTTTCTTATCCATGAGGTCATAATTTAGTTCAACATCTCTCAATACTCTACTAAAAAAGGCAATGGGATGTTCCAAGCCTTCAACTTTCTTCTGCAATAGGACTACTGCTACTGTATCAAAAGAGGCAAAAGAAAAAATAAGAAATTCCTTGGAGTAGTCAGGTCTGGAAAGAACCGGGGATTCTCTCAAGGCTTTCTTTATTTGATCAAAAGAATCATGGGCCTCAACATTCCATTTGATTTCACTATCATTCCTCAGCATGGCTGCGATATACTTAACTAACTCAACAAAATTTGACACAAAACTTCTCAAAAAGTTGATTTTTCCTAGAAACGATTGTACATGTTTTTTAGATCTAGGGAGTGAAAAGTTTTGTATAGCCTCAACCCTGATGGAATCAATCTTTACTCCTTTAGCTGACACAATATGCCCCTAAGAATATAGGGGCTTCCATAGTGCAATATATTAGATATTATTTTCGGGATTAACTGCGTAGTGTAAGTCATTTATCTATGACCCATATTCATGAGTATTAGTCGCAACTGACCAATAATTCTCATGATTTGAATAGTCCACTTAGCACTCATTGCATCGGGTGATGCCCCAATAATTTTCCTTCTTTCATGGAAAACAATGATTTTTTTGGATTCAAAGAGAGGCCAAATTTTCTGGATTTCAAGAAAACCTTTCTTAAATGATCACAGTGTTCCTTATTAGACCGAGAATACATAGTTATGTCCATAGCTCACTGAAAATTTTCCCTTGCGTTCATCAAAACAAAGGGCATCTTGGCGTACATAAATGTCCCCAAGGGAGTGGTGAAGGTTGTCTTCTCCCTGTCCTCTTGCAAAAAAGATACCTAATTGTATCCAGAGAATCCATCAACCATAGACATCCTGGCTACTCATGTTACCTTCTGTAATATGTGCTCCATCTTGGGTAAAGGATAATTATCCTTTTTTGAGCTTCGGTTCAAATTTCATTAATCAACACAAAGTCTGATTTCCCCATTCTTTTTTCTTACTGGGATCAAATTGGCTACCCATTCAGAATACCTCAAAGGAATGATAATTTTTGCATCTAAAAGCTTCTTAACTTCTTTCTCCATGATAGGCAACAACATAGGATTGATTTACCTCAACTTTTTCCTGAAAGGTTTGGTGTTTTATTTTAATGGGATCTTGTGCTCTATTATGCTTATGTCATAAGTTTTGAGATCTTCATAAGTCCAAGAAAATACATCAGCAAATTCTTTCAACAACTTAGTGTATTTTGTCCTCTACTTTTCTGATAGGTTGCTTGATAGTTTGATGTATTTTGGATCCTTTTTCGTGCCCACATTTCACTCAATGATATCAACATCATCAGTGGATGCCTTCCCTTTCAATTCCACATCATTCCCATCAAATAATATTTCCAAGGGAACTAGTCCCTTTGGTATATGATTGCTAGGCAACTGCAGAATATGATGATTAGCAATTTTATTGAGGAAAACATCAGCACGAGGAGTGATTTCTAGATCATGATCTTGATCAATGTGTAATGCAAAAAAGTCATCAACAGTCTCAAGAAAATTTTTAAGTTCTAAATAATCTTCGAACACCTTCCAATATTTTACATTGTATGGTATAGAAGGCATGTATTTGACTTCTACATCATACTTGATTTTTTGTGGTATGGGAATTCTGAAGTTTCTTGTTTATACAGCCAAAGAATCAACCACATTATTCTCTTTTCTAGGAATGAATGATATATTAAAAGCAGAGAAAAAAATGTCCACTAAATCCTATACTTCATTTTTGTAAGATCTAAGCCTAGGATGATTTGTTTGATAAAGATTTTTTATTTGATGGACTATCAATTCAGCATCCCCAAATACTGACAACTCCTCTATCACCATGTCTTTTTCTGCCCTCAAACCCAAGACACGAGCCTCATACTCTGCCACATTATTAGTAGTCTCAAATTCTAGTTTATATGACAAAGATATAGTTTCTTGAGTTGGTGAGACAAAGATCACCACAACACCAACACCTTCCTTGGAAGAGGATCCATCAAAGAACATCTTCTATACAGAAGTATTTAGATGAGGCTCTTCAGAAAAGTTGATGGACTTTTTTCTGATTTCTAAAGGGGCTTTCGGGGTATCAGTGAGTTGCAAAATACTAGATCCTGGATCTGTATCAAAAACAAAAAAAGGGTGATTGGAAGGGTTTGCTTCATCACTAATGATGTAAGCCAATTGGGCTTCCCTATAAAGTCTTCTATGCTCTCCCCCAAAAACAGGAATAGTAGCATAAGAGAGATCCATATGCAAGGTTTCCCCAAGTCTTTTTATCCAGGATCTTGATAAGAGCATACCAAACTTGGGGGGAGCATCAAAAACTACGATATCCATAAGTATACTCTTCATGGGTAGTTGAAATAAGGTCACCACCATATCCTTAATGACTGCAAGCCATTTGAATTTTCTAAAATCAAAAGAATATAAATCATGATAGATCTTTGTGACTTCTAACCCAAGTTCATCCATAACAGATTTTGTCATAAGATTGTGGGATGCCCCTGAATCCATGAGACAATTGTGTAGAACCTTATCATGTATATTCAGTGAAGTATAAAAAGGTGGGGATGGGTCATATTTTTCTTCTATCAAAGGACCTAAAATCACTGTTGGTTTTTCATCTTGTAGATTTATGGAATCAGTGGCATTTGGAGATGATTTTGGCTGTAACATTTTGGATAAATATTTTCTATAATCCTCATTTTTTATTAATTCCAAAAAATGTACAGGGATCTTTATTTTCTGGATCTCATTCTCAAAAATGAAGGGAGGGGAAGGCTTCAAGATCTCTTTGGTTTCAGGAGGAGGATCTTTGATCAGAACTTGTGGGTTTTGAGAGTCTTTTTCCTTGCTGGTCATTGTCATAGCCTTGGCAGGATCTTCTTTCTGAACAGGTTGATTAGGGTCTTCATTTTTTTTTCCATTCTTCTTAGATCTCAAATTATATCTACCAGGATTCTCCTTTTCTTTATCCCCCTTACTTAACTCATTAATTTGAATATCCATTAAATATTGCTCATAAGAGGATTGAGTCAAGTGTGGGGATGGGAAAGTATCACCTAAACAATGAATCTCAAGATCAGCTTCAACCTCCTCTTCTTCTTCATCTGCCACTAAATCATTTTGCAAAGGAGCATGTACGCTCTGATCATCTCTCTCTCTATTTCTGGGAAGGATTTGGGGAGCATTGTTGGGTCTCCTGAAATTACCTTTGCTTTCAGTGTTTTGAGCATTTATATATGCTTGTCTTCCTTCTTAATTCAATTTATCAATTTCAGTGGAGAGAGAATTTACTAATTTGGTCAGCTCATCTACTTGAGAATGGACAATAGAGGAATCAGAAGTTAAAGCTTCATCTTTTTTTTTTCTCCTATCCCTATCATATTTTCCCCTGATTTTATCTGATGCCACTATGTTGGATTCTACCTCTAAGGCAACATCTTGCATATGAACCAAAGAAGGTGACCTTCTTTTCCTCAAAACAAGGTAGAATTCGGAATCAAAATCACTGCCATAAGTGATTTTTTCCATGGTTTCAGTGGGTTTAATCTCATCAGGGATTTTCTTGTACATTTTGTTAAATCTTTTAGAAAAGTTAGAGATAGACTCTCCTTCTTTCCTTTTCAAAGACCCAAATTCAGTGATGTAGTACAAAAATCATTTTTGTCACCCCAATGCCTCAATACTATTAATGGATCCAGGGGCCAGACCCCTAAACCACTTCCTAGCCTCACCAAATAGGCTTTGGATGAAAACCCTCATCTAAACATCTTCATTTTCAATATTTTGGTTATCTACATAGCTATAAAAGGCAACATGATGTTCCTCAGCTATTACATCTTCTTATCCCATAAACTTAAGCATGTATTTCAAAAAATCTCCACGGGGTAGGGAATTAAGTGGCTAAGGTAAAAGTAGAGGAGCATATCTTGCAGCCACTATGGCATCCATCCTATTAGCATGGGGGTTAACAAATACCATTTGATTTTGGATTCTTGGTGAACAAGAAGGAGAAGGAGACTTGAATGTATGTATAGTAGGAGAGGAAGGAATGGATGAAGGGGGGGGTTCAGATTTCACAATAGGAGGTTGAGTTTATGAAGAGGATGGTAAGGTCTATGAGGGAGATGAAGTTCCTACTTCTTTAGAAGAAAAAGTTTTAATAGAAAGAGGTGTAGAAAAACATAAAGTAGGGAAATATTCAAAACTATCAAGACTAAAACACTTCTCAATATCAGGGGAAGAAAATATATCAATGTTTTCCTCTTTTAGTTTAGTCTCAAAGGAAGAGTTTTCAACGGGAAACTCTCCAAAATCAATCCTTTTAGATACTTCAACATAAGATAAAGGGATATTACTTGATAATACAACTGGAGTATCAAGAGTAGAATCAGGCAATTGACCAGAAACACTTGTAGCAGTAGCAAAAATAATTTTGGGGGAATCTTTTCCCTTCTTGATTATATTCTCTGGGTCAACCTCAGGTGGTACCAAAGGTAGCTATGGATTTTATCTTGTGTGTCTGCCTTTAGGTGCCAAATATGAAACAATGGAGTCGCCAGGTGTAGTCTGCAATCTTCGAAGCACTGAGATCTAATGCACCTTTAGAACTAGAATACTATGTCATTTTAATGCCAGGGAAAACTATTCAAATCGTTCCCTGGAAACGACGCCAATAATGTTAGCACTAGGAGTCACCTTCAGATTTCATGGAAGGAAAGCCCAGTACCCATCAAGTTATATGTGAATTATAGAGTGTTTTGAAGGGTCAAATGGAAAAGGACTCAAATGGTAATTTTCTAACTCAGACAACAGGGCTACCATGCACCAACAATTAAGGTCTTGGCTAACTTCTACCAGTAGTTTGGGAGTAAGTATGAATAGAGGGAAGANTCATTAATTTGAATATCCATTAAATATTGCTCATAAGAGGATTGAGTCAAGTGTGGGGATGGGAAAGTATCACCTAAACAATGAATCTCAAGATCAGCTTCAACCTCCTCTTCTTGTTCATCTTCCACTAAATCATTTTGCAAAGGAGCATGTACGCTCTGATCATCTCTCTCTCTATTTTTGGGAAGGATTTGGGGAGCATTGTTGGGTCTTCTGAAATTACCTTTTCTTTCAGTGTTTTGAGCATTTATATATGGTTGTCTTCCTTCTTACTTCAATTTCTCAATTTCAGTGGAGAGAGAATTTACTAATTTGGTCATCTCATCTACTTGAGAATGGACAATAGAGGAATCATAAGTTAAAGCTTCAGCTTTTTTTTTCTCCTATCCCTATCATATTTTCCCCTGATTTTATCTGATGCCACTATGTTGGATTCTACCTCTAAGGCAACATATTGCATATGAACCAAAGAAGGTGACCTTCTTTTCCTCAAAACAAGGTAGAATTTGGAATCAAAAGCACTGCCATAAGTGATTTTTTCCATGGTTTCAGTGGGTTTAATCTCATCCGGGATTTTCTTTTACATTTTGTTAAATCTTTTAGAAAAGTTAGAGATAGACTCTCCTTCTTTCCTTTTCAAAGACCTAAATTCAGTGATGTAGTACAAAAATCATTTTTGTCACCCCAATGCCTCAATACTATTAATGGATCTAGGGGCCAGACCCCTAAACCACTTCCTAGCCTCACCAAACAGGATTTGGATGAAAACCCTCATCCAAACATCTTCATTTTCAATATTTTGGTTATCTACATAGTTATAAAAGGCAACATGATGTTCCTCAGCTATTACATCTTCTTATCCCATAAACTTAAGCATGTATTTCAAAAAATCTCCACGGGGAAGGGCATTAAGTGGCTAAGGTAAAAGTAGAGGAGCATATCTTGCAGCCACTATGGCATCCATCCTATTAGCATGGGGGTTAACAAATACCATTTGATTTTGGATTCTTGGTGAACAAGAAGGAGAAGGAGACTTGAATGTATGTATAGTAGGAGAGGAAGGAATGGATGAAGGGGGGGGTTCAGATTTCACAATAGGAGGTTGAGTTTATGAAGAGGATGGTAAGGTCTATGAGGGAGATGAAGTTCCTACTTCTTTAGAAGAAAAAGTTTTAATAGAAAGAGGTGTAGAAAAACATAAAGTAGGGAAATATTCAAAACTATCAAGACTAAAACACTTCTCAATATCAGGGGAAGAAAATATATCAATGTTTTCCTCTTTTAGTTTAGTCTCAAAGGAAGAGTTTTCAACGGGAAACTCTCCAAAATCAATCCTTTTAGATACTTCAACATAAGATAAAGGGATATTACTTGATAATACAACTGGAGTATCAAGAGTAGAATCAGGCAATTGACCAGAAACACTTGTAGCAGTAGCAAAAATAATTTTGGGGGAATCTTTTCCCTTCTTGATTATATTCTCTGGGTCAACCTCAGGTGGTACCAAAGGTAGCTATGGATTTTATCTTGTGTGTCTGCCTTTAGGTGCCAAATATGAAACAATGGAGTCGCCAGGTGTAGTCTGCAATCTTCGAAGCACTGAGATCTAATGCACCTTTAGAACTAGAATACTATGTCATTTTAATGCCAGGGAAAACTATTCAAATCGTTCCCTGGAAACGACGCCAATAATGTTAGCACTAGGAGTCACCTTCAGATTTCATGGAAGGAAAGCCCAGTACCCATCAAGTTATATGTGAATTATAGAGTGTTTTGAAGGGTCAAATGGAAAAGGACTCAAATGGTAATTTTCTAACTCAGACAACAGGGCTACCATGCACCAACAATTAAGGTCTTGGCTAACTTCTACCAGTAGTTTGGGAGTAAGTATGAATAGAGGGAAGAATTGAGTGAGAGGTGTTATTGGATAAATCCGTAAGTCCAGACACAAACCGATCTCCCTAGATCCACCTGGATCTAGAACAAAGCAAGACAGAACATGACTCTTTCCCTAGATTTCGACCATTGAATTAAATAGGAGGCAAGAACTAAGAACGTACCTTATTATCTCTTCCTATGGTATTTTTTGCTCCAGCTTTGCTCCAATGCTCTTGTGCAGTTAAGACCAAGACAACTCAAACCAATTGGAGTGAAGATAGCTCAATATATTCAACAGTCAATCTATGTATATGATCAAGGAATTATACAATAAAGTGGAAAAAGATTTATGGGAAAGGGACATATTACTGTATCATATTAATGGAAAGTAAATATTACAACCTGAGCCTTGATGTTGCAAAATTCCTTTCAACGTCCCTTGGCTCTGACACACACACTTGCTCACTTGCATGAAGAAGATCAACCACCTTTGATAAACTTCCTGGAGTTTCTTAGTTGTTGTAGCTTCAGTCCTTCACACAATCTTTCACCAATTCTCCAATGAGACTTGCTTCTCCTTGTTTTCTTAACCTTTTCCATGAGAATTCACTCAATATATAGGAGAGAATGAATTGGTTACTTGGATAAGAATGATCCCAAAATACCAGGGAATCCAGTACTAAGATAACCATTCGAATGCCATCTCATCCTTCTAGAAGACTCCCTTCTAGAAACTTCGAGAATTCATCTTTTTCCTTGCTTAAGAAATATTTCACACCCTAGCAGTTCAACATAGTGCAAAATTCTCGCAGCCTAGCTTAAGGTAGCCTGCGAGAATCATGCATTCTCGCAGGCAAATATACTAGTAGCCTGCGAACCTCCTTCAAAAATGATATTTCTGGAAAGAGAAGAAAGTAACTTTTCTCAGGAGAAAGTTCTTATGAAGAGCTTGAGTACACCATCATCCATACATCATCATGATGACTAAAATCATGGGTAACAAGAGGAGTGTAGGGACTGCTTCAAATATTAGGTCTACAAAAGTCTAAGGAAGAAAGTTTCTAATTACAAGATCTTCTTGACATCAGAAACTAAGAAAGCTAAATAAACATCATGATAATATAATGATCAAACATACACCATCACATCACCACAATAATTCATGTGAATCCTTCAAAACATGAAGGTTTAGCAACTAAATCAAATAGACTGGAAAGGAAGCTGATTTCTATTAGCCAAAAAGTCTTAAGTCCAATACATCACTAGATCATAGTCACTTCATCAAAATATTACAAAATAAAGGGATCCTTGCTCAACCATACGAACCTACTAAAGAAATTCATCTATCTATTTATAAAAAAAAAAGGGAGGCAACAGTTGGAGGTATGAGCTCGCCTCCTTCCCTTGAAAATCTCTTAAACATTTATTTTTTCTAACAACTAAGAAGACAACCTATGTTATAAAACAAGAAAATGTTGGTGACTAATCTAGTCATGCTTCTAACTTATTTGATCCTCTTTTTCTACTCAATTATTGTTTTTCCATGTGTCCCTTTGGAGCTTGTAGTTTTCCTCATCTTGCCAGCTATTACTTCTGCAACTTTCTCCATCATCAACTTATCCAAGGCTATTGGCCTAGTCCTCCTAGATTATTGGTGTTTGTTGGCAACTTACTTGAGTAGTAAATATAAATAGCGCACCCTAAAATGGAACAAGGAGAGAAGGTAGTGCCTATAGGTAGCGCACCTTTGCTGCATATATGTGCCATCATTTATCCTCTGTTGAAATATAAGGTAGCGCCTATAGGTAGCGCCCCTATTTTGTGCCTGTGCGTAAACCTTCTCCCTGCCAAATATTGTGTAGCTCCTATAGGTAGTGCCATTGTGTTGCACTCGTATATGAATTCTGGTCTCTGTGGAATATTGCGTAGTGCCACTTATGTTGTTTTTGCATACAAGTTTGGGTAGCAATGCCAAAATGCAACGTCTTTGAATCTTGAACAAGTGCAAAGAATATTGTGTCCTTCCATGATGACAAAACCATTTTTCTTAGGTGCCTTAACTATGCCATAGGTAGTTCTTTTACCACTGAGTGAAGCTAGCACTTAGAAAAAATCAAAATCCATATAACTAAACACCTAGAATCCTATATAGATGGAAAAGATAGTATTTGCATATTAGTTAACCCTCCCAAAAAAGGAACAATCCCCAAAAATGGAGCTCACCCCTTACCAACTATTTTTTCACCTTGACACTTAGCCTCACACTCTTTCTGGTAGAAAGAGTATCTTCAATTGACTTAGTAGACTTCTTCTTCTTAGCATTGGTAGGCTTATTCAATGTAGTTGATCTCTCCTTAGCTGTTGGTTTGTCATATTCAATGGCAGCCTCAAACAACACCTGTAAATTCCTTTGGGCTACCTCATCTTGGAAATGCTTCAGTTCTTCCTTTAGCTTCATGTTCTGATCCTAGAAACCTTTGTTCTGCCTATAGAGGTTTTGGAGATGTCTATGTAGGGGTTGAGCCCTACTTTATGCAAATCTTGCCAAGTCAAGGGTATGTCTGTAGACATCCATAAGTTGTGTCATCTTGACTCTTTCAGACATGTCTTCCTTTTTCAATTTATCCATTTATTTTATTGAATCCTTAAGTTGTCTGATAAGTCTCTTGAAGGTCTGATCACCAAGTTGAGTAGAGACATGCACAGTCTCAGCAGGACTCTTCTCATCCTCTTCTTCCCTCTGTATAGGAATTTTCTTGTGTGTTTCATCAGTCTTTTCAAAACCCTTTCCTTTATGCTTCTTCTCTTACACAACAACTTCTCCTTTGTTCTTCACAGGCTCTTCAAAATATTTCACAAAGACTTCATATTTCCTCTCCAAAGGTCTTTTGGTACCTTTAACCTTCTTCCTTTGAGTAGGGGTTTATTATTTCTCCTCCACAAGCCTTTAAATTATTTTTCCTTTCTCCTTATGCATAGGGGATTCTGGTAAAGACTACTCTTTGAAAACCTCCTTAGGAATTGATGACCTAGTGAAAGGTCTTTTACCCTTGATTTTGACTGATCGAGGAGAAGAGGTAAAGAGAAGATTATTTCCTCTCTTAGATGTCAAATTGGTAGAGGAAGGAACTTATTCTAACCTTGGTGGAGGTGGGGGTGATAAATATCTATGTGGAGAAGGACAAGTCTCCTCCTCAGCTTCCATGACCTGCTTATTGATTTCTGAAACAGGGGCTCTGCCCTTTCTCTTCTTGTTGATACCTTCTTTAATACTGGTGGATGTTGAAGGAACTGGAATCTATGACTGGGGAGTAGGTGTTGGGTCCAACTTGAAGTGAGAAGTAACCACAAAATTATCCCATGAAATCTCTTTCTTTCCCAACTCTTCAAATACTAACATTCTGATCAATCGAGAGTGGAAAAGGCTAGAGTACACATCCTTAGATTTAGCTTACACCCTATCTGACATTTTATCTATGCTTATCAATAGTTAATAAGGAATATTCATCTCAATGTTACCAATAAATTGTAACAACAACCTTATGTGGTAATGATACAAGGTGTTAAATCTCCCCTCACAAGTAAAATATCTCTACATGATCTTCAAAATTCTATCAAACTTCTCGATCAGTTGATTCCTTGGCATACTCTTAGACAACTCATTGGCTCGATATTTAGGCTTGAAGAGATATTTAACAAAGGCTGAACTCAAAACCATGGCCTTGAACCACTTTTCACCTGAAATGAGAATCCTTGTTGCACCTAAGATGGAGGTTTCAGCTACCTCAAATTCCAAATCCCCAACTCTGGTTTTCTTTCCATCAAAATTTAATGCAAATTGTTTTACTACCTCTGGATGGCCTCTTTGCATGTTCTAGTAGAAAGAGAGGCATTCTGCTCTTTGAAATATATCCCTTGCCATGGACTCTTTGTTAAAAAGGCACATGTCCATAGGTTCTATCCTAACTATTTTTCCACGTTTGTGTGCTTTCTTTGACTGAGGGGTATCCATGACTCAAAAATGAGGGTTATTGGGAGGCTTAAAGGATGCTAATGACCAAAAAGCTTCAATTCAATTTTCAAATGTACAAATATAGCCCTTAAAATTGACAGTCCTTAGAAATCCGAGCTTGACTATGGGAAATAGACCTTTAGACTTGTACATGCTTTTTAGAGCATAAACTGTGAAGGGGTAATCCAGAATGGCTCTTTGTACAGGATGAAAGGGAGAAAGGAAAACAAAGAGGGTTTGATCAGCGCCTCTGGGTAGCACAACACATACACAGAGAATAAGCTATTACAGGCCTGTGACTTCAATGGTTAAAGAAAATGATAGTAATAAGACCATGGACACATGACAGGATGTTTTTAGGTATGCAAATATGGCTTCCTTACTACCCTACAGGCTTAACAAACTGAAAACCTGATCATAAATTTCCTGAGAAACTTAATATGCAAAGGAGGTTGCACAAGATACCTGTAAATTCGACACCTATTGAGGTTGTCAGCACGATCATAGGATTAAATTGAAGAAACTTTGGCCCTGGAATCTCTCACAACATCATATTTAGTTAACATGCGGTCGTTTGATCTGAACTGACAAACTTACGCAGTGCATCACTATTAAACTTTTCAAAATTAAGAAATTGTTACCAAGGATCATAAATGCAAGACCTTTTGAAGGCACATTAACTAACTTTTGGCACTAAAAACAAGGGACACGGTCTCAGTCATGGAAATCATGACTTGGAGTGGATGGATGATAAACGTGACAGGTGCTATAGAACTTCCTGATGAGTAGGTAGTGCTTCCAAATCAAAAAATTATTGGGCAGGTAAGAAAGTACAACAAGTCATGCTTACTAGGTCATGAGTGAAGAGAATGAGGACTCACATCAGTTTAGCAATGGGAGGAGTCGATTTAGGGACAAGTCATGATGAGGACAAAAAATGAGTCATGAGCTAAAGAGGTTCTAGAACCATAAATCAAATTGGGGACCAAACAAGAACTATGACTCAAAACTTTAATCTTCTAAGATGAACCTAACATCAAACTTTAAGAGGATGAGACTCAAAAAATTAAAATCTAAGGCTTTAAAAAGTATTAATCAAACTAAATACCCAAGGCAACTTAGTGTGATAACAACATACATCAACTTTTTTATCTTACTTTCTAATTTTGGTGCTTGTTGGGCGAGTTTTGATGGTTGTTGAGTCTTCTTGATTCTCTATCCTAACTGTTGAGTGCTTTCAAAGTGATAGGAAACCTTTTTATGGTTTAATTTTCGAGAGGTTTTTCTTTCTCATCATCTTTTTCATTGGTTGTCCTTGCATCTTGGTCTGAGTGATTTATTCTTGGTATCCTACTTGGCTTGTCTCTTTTTCTTGTAGTAGGGTCTATATATCAATTTGTTATCCAGTCCTTTCATTTTCATTCCTTTATATTGAAAATACAAAAAATTACATTTTTCATTTTGGCATTTTCTCTTTTGGTATTTTAGTATTGGTCTTGATACATATATGGAAAGAATGCATTTTATTTGAAATTGAAGAGTTGAATTGAAAGTTTCTTTTTGAAAAGATTATCATCTTTTAAGAATTGAAGATTAGGACTTAGCTTTATGTTCATATTTATTTCCTTAATTTGTTGAGTCATAACAACATCAATTTCATGACCACATATTTTGAGTAAACAAAGCCATTAAAAGTAATGTTGATATATTTAAAATTGGCTAGAAATGATTTTATTTTTCAGAAGTACACAAACAAACTTAGGATACAGGGCCTTGGAATAGGATTTTGTGAGTAAAATTATCCAAGGCTATTAAAATCAACATATGTGTCTGACTAAGGGAGTGGTGAAATTCATTTTGTAATCAATGACGTCAGGATGCTCTGCTCACACTGGAGTTAAGAACGAGGTTGCATGAAATGGTTGCAAAGATAACCCTCTAATACCTTCTTAGTGCCATAGATATTTATGGGGATCTATTCGTATATGGGGGTCTTGATAGTACCTTTACCTATGTGATAGGTGGTGCTTTCAAGATTCCAGGCTTTGTTACCCTACCCATATGGTGGACCTAATTTACAATTGTTCTCTTTCCCATTGGTTTTATTGTGGTGGATTTAGTTGCTTGACATAGGTAGCCATATAGGTTACTTGGAGGGGTTATTCTTCAGGTACCTTGAGTCATATAAGGGTCGGACAACATACAACCTTTATGGAGGATTACCTCTCTGGGGGGATCTGACTGACTGTGATGTTAATCCCACGAGGGACCTTATAACTGATTCTGATACCTCCAATAGTTTGAAGGGATTCTCAGGCCTGTCTTGGGTGAGGAATACCTAATCTAGTGAGGGAAGCCCCTTTTTAGCCACTATCTCTTATTTGTGTGAATTTGGCCTTCTTGTTTAGTTTGGTGTCCTCTTTGATTATTGGTTGGTATTAGGATTTTTGTTTATATCTCAAGTCTTGAATCATCGTGGAGCCAGACCAACTTCCTCGTCGTTCTATTCATTTGTTAAAATTACCATTGTATCTTGAGTCTTTACCCTCTAAAAGGCGTAAAGTTATCAAATGTGGTACACACACCTCCACTTACTAGACTTGTGATCATACAAGTATGAGTACTAAGTTGAGTCAGAAATACACGAGGAGTCCTTCGACTCCTATACCTATTGTAGTTAATGGAACTCCTTCTATGACTTAAACCACTATGGTTGTAGTGCCATAGGTTCTCGTTATCACTCCTATTCAGACTATATTTTCTACTCAATCCATAGTAATGAACCCTTTTGGGTCTGTTTTTGTATGTTGGGCTACAATGATGAGTACATCCCTTTGGTCTCTAACCCCTTATCTTTTGGTATGTTGAATATAACATTGCAAATTTTATCTTCCATTCTAGTGAATAATAAAAATCCTAGTATTAGACCTAGGGGCATGGATCATCTGCATATTCCACTCTCATTTGGTGGATCTCATATTCCCAAAATGACTCCTATGGTTGGAAGCCAACCTCCTTTTTATCCTGGGTCTAATCCTAGTATTAATGCTTCTAGATGGAATAATCAATAGGAAAGACAGGTTGATGCCTATGTTTCATCCTTTACACCTTCCTCCTCCAAACCAATTCTGACCAATACGTTTGGCATGACGAATCCACCTCTATCCTCGGTATTTCCACCTGGGGGAGTTTAGTTTCATACTATGGAAAACCCCCATATTGGAGCCATTTCGGTTGTGGGTAATATTTA
>JZKD02S1673640.1:24467-37569 GCA_000966675.3 Picea glauca | reverse complement strand
AAGCTATAGGGAATCCTACCATGATCCCTTCACTAGGAGGAATAGGACTCTTCAGAGGAAAATTGGTAAACCTATGTGGAAGGTTCACTTAGATATCTACAAATGTTAATGGAACTTCGACTGAAGAAGATTTTGAGATTATTAAATTTATTGAGGACAACGCTCTGTTTACTATGTTACTTGGAAAACCTTGGATTGACAGAGATCAAGTTAGACGGAAGGAAGAAGCGAAAGTTTTGGAATAGAAGAAACAAGAATTAACAGATTTTATGACCAATAAGATTGCTTAGTTGATTGAAGAAAAGAAGAACAGATCGAAGCTCCTTGACAGTAGAGACCCTAATGTCAAAGATAAAAGAATATCAAAAGGCTCGCAGAAGACTGAGGCACTTGTCCTAGAGAAAGAAAAATTATTACCCCGGAGAGAATCTCAACAACACGCAGTGACCATGCTAAAAGAAGATAGGAATCAAAACGGAAAAAGATAGACCGATTTGAAGATTACTGGGAAGAAGGCTATAAAGTTAAGTAAGAAGAGGGAAAAGATTGAAAAGTTACAAGATATTCCAGATGGAACATCGCAGAAAGAAAAATTGCAGAATTTGAGCTTCGTCGGGATATCAGAATAACGACCTATGGCACTTCGTCGTGGCAAAGCAATATAGTCGTTGGACCGATATACTTGTTCAAATTCTACCCTGAATGGACATAAAAGAATTTATGGCTCATCATGAGACCATTAGACCACACCATAATGGATAGAACTAGATTTAAGGAAGCACCATATCCATTGCAAATGATCCATTACAGACTTACTTACTTAATCCATTGCGCCATGCACGGAAGACGCTTTTGCTAATCGTGAATTTGAGTCCACAGACTACCTAAATTGTGAACCGTGATTACTCCACCCTTACTTTCTTCTTTACTACAATATCTATGTTACTTTGAGAACCCAAGCTATTGATCTTGATCGTATATGTATGAGAGCTGAAGAATATGTAAGAGAGGTACTCGCTAGCCTAAGAGCTGAAAGAGTCATGTCAGAGTGAGGATTGTATATAGGTTTATAGGCATCATCGACAAGAGGAGTGCAACCCTCCCCGTCAACTTCTCAAGAAGGAACATCTAGAGCCGACGTTTAACAAAGAACCAAACATAAGGACGATATGGCCAACACGAAGTTGGTTCCCTCCATCCTACCTTCTTACATACCACCTCTGAGCGATGTGATCAACAGAGATAGTGTGCCTATAGAATTTGAGTACACTATAATCACATCGTACTTACCGAAAGGAGTATGCACAGTCTGCGCAGATCATAAAAAGATCATAGCATTGAAGTTTAGTGACTTCAACCTGGGGGATCGTAAAGTTTACAACACACTTTCCCCGTACAAGTACCTAACCAGAACTAAGGGAAAGAATTTGAATATTGTCCCTCAGCAATGGACGATGAACCTCGCACAGTCTACTCTGCTCAATGTTATGAAGATACCGCACTTCAGAAGATACCAGAAGGTGAATTCTTATGTGAAGATGCTACTGGCAAGTTACCATAGAGGATACTTATGGTTGAACTGTCACATAACAGTTGATCCAGCGCTGACCAACTGGATCACCGAGCTTAGCATGCAGGTCCCTGATCCCCGTGATTACTATCCTGGAAAGACCGTGGATTGTGCTCTTTCTCAGAAGATCAAATAATCCTATAGCGATGTTGAGAAAGGCGTGCAAGGCTACAAGGTAGATTCTATTGAAAGTGGCACAGTGCGCCTCGCCTGTCAACTGATCACAAGGAAGTTGGTATGCAAGAATCGACCCACACAAGTATCCGGCTTTGTAGTCGACCTTGCATGAAAGTGTGTAGAGGTACTACAAATGAATTGGGTGAAGTACTTGGTGAATCAACTAGATATTGATTGTATAGAAGTTGAGGATCAGGGGCATGAATTTGATTTTAGCTGGCTCTTGATACTTATAGATTTCATTGCATGGGAGCTACCGGAAGGTGCAACCTTCCCCGACATTGACCCCTTTGAACCACTGGCTACGAATTCTAGTACCCTATGGTACTTGAATGACATGAGAAAGCAGTGGCAATCCAATGTCATATTTCATACCTACTACACCCAGTTGAAGCTCACCATCCAATCCGAGCCTCGCATGACCCCGAATACTTTACACAGGTTTTGACCTTTGATAAAGTTCAGTGCAGACTTCCATTTTATATATCTGACAGCACACGCTGATGAGAACAAGGAACAACTTCAGTCTTATTACAAGATGACAAAAGAAGACCTGGAGGAAATCACCAAGGACCTCCTTATTCCAGCAAACCCCACAAAAGTATCCAACATTGATAGCCCAAAAGCTGTGCATAATACACATGGACCTAGTAAGACAAAGAAAACAAAGCAGACAAATAAGGATGAGGATGTCCAAGATGTAAACAATAGATCTGTAAGAACCTCATCCGTTACACTAGAGCAAGGAGGTAATGGCAAAGACTTAGAGGGAGTCGAGCAGAGGCTAGAAGACGAAGTAGAAATAATAAATAAAAGGAAGGGTTCTCCTCCAGAATATTCCTCCCGAAAGAAATCAAAAGCACCCATGACTAAGTTGAATACCACGCTCACTCCAGATGAATTCAGTTTTCTCATCGCAGCTATGAACAAAGCCATAGAAGAGATAACAGAAAAGGAGGAAGCTAAGCAAGAGACAATGTACAACAGAATCGAGATCGAACTCCAAGGACTACAACAAGCTCTCCAATCTAGCTGCGCAGTCTCCTATGTGCCCCTGTCAGAAGGAAAAAATGAAGAAGGAAATGAACCAATTCAACTCCACCAGATTGTTGACATGGTTGAAGTACACCTTCGGAAGGCACAAGAAGAAACAGTGCAGGCCACCCAGGCTTTAAGAAAGCACAACAGGAAATCATTGAGCAACACCGAGCTGCACAATAAGAGGACACTCTCCAAGAGAAGTTTGAAGAAGAAGAGCGAAGATCCAAAAAGAGAAAGAGATGTTTCTCACGAAGCAAATTGGGATTGAAGAAGAAGTCAACAGAGCATTTCTCTCTGTGACCAGCTTAGAACAGAAGGCAAAGAACCCCATAGAACGCCAAGTGATGACGCTTGCTGAAGTTATTCATCAACTTCAACAAAGAGTCATGGACTTAGAACTTCAAACCATACCACAGACCCCACAAGAAGTGCATGACCAGCAAGAAATAACTGTCTGGAACACCGTAGAAAGGATTAAAGTAGTCTCTTAGGAATGAAAACAGTTAAGTAGCAGAAGTGTGTAGATCTACGAGAACCTAACCGAGAACCCAAAATTTCATAAATTGGAGTCACAGCTCCAAGAGGCGAAGTGAAACACCGAAAAGCTATAGGTGCAGCTAAAGGCCCTGTCACCCGTAGAGAGAATGAAGAGGTTTCCAGAGAAACGCACAACCCAACAGTAGATTAAAACGCCTCAGAGTAAAGTAATGGAAGTCTCTCAATGACTTCAACCAGTGCAATAAAAGGCATGCCAACTATTTGCTGAAGTTGAAATCCAAGGAATAGAACTTGAACATCTTGTGAATACAATAAAACATCACCTATAAGGGTCAGTGAACAAGGCACTCATCCAAGAGTTTGTCGATCAAGAGACAATAGCAATGCGGTAGGTCGAAGAAACTCGAGCCAAGGTCAAGAAATTTGAAGCAGAATTGGTCAGACCTGAGTGACCCGGGATGAGTCACAGGTGAGTGTTGGGGGCCTGTTGGCCCTTGACCAAGTTTTGAGGAACACTTGGTCATATTTGACCATTTTTGGGAATTCGACATCTTGTCAAAGATGGAGCGTCAGGAGAAGTAGAGATCACATTATCTTGGTCCACTTTTGGGCCCCTTTTAGGGTTTTGGGTTAATGTAATGGTAAAGGGATGTCAGCCCGTGGGTTTACCCATGCTTAGGCCCACTTTTGTAATGTATAAATAGATACTTAGGCAATGTAAGGACAGTCGATGGCTTAGTGCTAGTAGTTAGATCTATGTGATCAGATGTAGATTGTAAATGCTCTGTGCATGATTGTAAGAGGCTTGTAGAGCTAAGTGCAAGTTTTTGTAAGAGGTTGTAGAAGGCTTTGTGTTGAAGTGAAACCAAAAAGGATCTAGTGATATGCACAGATCTTATGACCTATGCAAAGTAAGGGTTTTGAGTCGATTGTAACCAATTGAAGACACTAATAAAGAAGAAGAGTTGGTGGACGTAGCCCCAGGGTGGGGGTGAACCACGTAAATCTGTGTGTTATGCTATGTGCTTTGGTTCAATGTGTTTATCTTTTCTTATGCTATGTGCTTTGATATATCCACTTATTCTCTGTGATTCTTAGATGTGTATGATTGTTAGATCTGACATGTATGAAAATGATTAGTGCCAATCTACTAGATCTGATCTATTTTACTATTGCTAAGTGCTGAAATATCTTAGATCTAAGTGAATGTTGCAATGCTCTGTTCTATCTGTGAAGTATAATAAAGGTTGAATACTAATGAATGATCTATGCTAAGTGCCCTGTAAGGATAGAATCACAGATCTATGTCCCAGTTAAGGTTGTAGATACTTGATTCGTGCAACCACCCATGCCTCCACCTCGTGTGAGACTTCATCTGCTTCGCAGGTGTTGTTGAAAGGGCTGGTAGTTAAGGCTTTGTTGGTGCGCTCTTGAGCATTGAACCCTGGGTCTGCCCCTATGCCAACACTGGGCCTTGTTTGTGACTATGATAGCCTATGGAATGTGTCTACTTTGTATTGCCTATTCATGTCCATGAACGACTGTTTAGTATATTTACACATGGATCTGCAGTATAATTCAAATTGGTAGCCACGTGTAAAAAGTCATTATGGATTTTAATATTCTCATGAGAAACTAGTTTGTCCATATGGGTCTCCATTACTCCACTTCTCATAATTATAATGTATTTCAACCATCGTAGATACTCCTCCGACCTCACACATTAGAGGGCATCTGTTATAGCAAGATTTTACCTCACCCCATGCAACTTGCATAGAAGGCCTTTCCATTTCCCTATGCAGTCTTGAAGTCCCCTTTTGCACTTCCCAAAGCTAAAAAATCATTTTTTTCNAAGCTATAGGGAATCCTACCATGATCCCTTCACTAGGAGGAATAGGACTCTTCAGAGGAAAATTGGTAAACCTATGTGGAAGGTTCACTTAGATATCTACAAATGTTAATGGAACTTCGACTGAAGAAGATTTTGAGATTATTAAATTTATTGAGGACAACGCTCTGTTTACTATGTTACTTGGAAAACCTTGGATTGACAGAGATCAAGTTAGACGGAAGGAAGAAGCGAAAGTTTTGGAATAGAAGAAACAAGAATTAACAGATTTTATGACCAATAAGATTGCTTAGTTGATTGAAGAAAAGAAGAACAGATCGAAGCTCCTTGACAGTAGAGACCCTAATGTCAAAGATAAAAGAATATCAAAAGGCTCGCAGAAGACTGAGGCACTTGTCCTAGAGAAAGAAAAATTATTACCCCGGAGAGAATCTCAACAACACGCAGTGACCATGCTAAAAGAAGATAGGAATCAAAACGGAAAAAGATAGACCGATTTGAAGATTACTGGGAAGAAGGCTATAAAGTTAAGTAAGAAGAGGGAAAAGATTGAAAAGTTACAAGATATTCCAGATGGAACATCGCAGAAAGAAAAATTGCAGAATTTGAGCTTCGTCGGGATATCAGAATAACGACCTATGGCACTTCGTCGTGGCAAAGCAATATAGTCGTTGGACCGATATACTTGTTCAAATTCTACCCTGAATGGACATAAAAGAATTTATGGCTCATCATGAGACCATTAGACCACACCATAATGGATAGAACTAGATTTAAGGAAGCACCATATCCATTGCAAATGATCCATTACAGACTTACTTACTTAATCCATTGCGCCATGCACGGAAGACGCTTTTGCTAATCGTGAATTTGAGTCCACAGACTACCTAAATTGTGAACCGTGATTACTCCACCCTTACTTTCTTCTTTACTACAATATCTATGTTACTTTGAGAACCCAAGCTATTGATCTTGATCGTATATGTATGAGAGCTGAAGAATATGTAAGAGAGGTACTCGCTAGCCTAAGAGCTGAAAGAGTCATGTCAGAGTGAGGATTGTATATAGGTTTATAGGCATCATCGACAAGAGGAGTGCAACCCTCCCCGTCAACTTCTCAAGAAGGAACATCTAGAGCCGACGTTTAACAAAGAACCAAACATAAGGACGATATGGCCAACACGAAGTTGGTTCCCTCCATCCTACCTTCTTACATACCACCTCTGAGCGATGTGATCAACAGAGATAGTGTGCCTATAGAATTTGAGTACACTATAATCACATCGTACTTACCGAAAGGAGTATGCACAGTCTGCGCAGATCATAAAAAGATCATAGCATTGAAGTTTAGTGACTTCAACCTGGGGGATCGTAAAGTTTACAACACACTTTCCCCGTACAAGTACCTAACCAGAACTAAGGGAAAGAATTTGAATATTGTCCCTCAGCAATGGACGATGAACCTCGCACAGTCTACTCTGCTCAATGTTATGAAGATACCGCACTTCAGAAGATACCAGAAGGTGAATTCTTATGTGAAGATGCTACTGGCAAGTTACCATAGAGGATACTTATGGTTGAACTGTCACATAACAGTTGATCCAACACTGACCAACTGGATCACCGGGCTTAGCATGCAGGGCCCTGATCCCCATGATTACTATCCTGGAAAGACCGTGGATCGTGCTCTTTATCAGAAGATCAAATAAGCCTATAGCGATGTTGAGAAAGGCGTGCAAGGCTACAAGGTAGATTCTATTGAAAGTGGCACAGTGCGCCTCTCCTGTCAACTGATCACAAGGAAGTTGGTATGCAAGAATCGACCCACACAAGTATCCGGCTTTGTAGTTGACCTTGCATGAAAGTGCGTAGAGGTACTACAAATGAATTGGGTGAAGTACTTGGTGAATCAACTAGATATTGATTGTATAGAAGTTGAGGATTAGGGGCATGAATTTGATTTTAGCTGGCTCTTGATACTTATAGCTTTCATTGCATGGGAGCTACCGGAAGGTGCAACCTTCCTCGACATTGACCCCTTTGAACCACTGGCTACGAATTCCAGTACCCTATGGTACTTGAATGACATGAGAAAGCAGTGGCAATCCAATGTCATATTTCATACCTACTATACCCAGTTGAAGCTCACCATCCAATCCGAGCCTCGCATGACCCCGAATACTTTACACAGGTTTTGACCTTTGATAAAGTTCAGTGCAGACTGCCATTTTATATATCTAACAGCACACGCTGATGAGAACAAGGAACAACTTCAGTCTTATTACAAGCTGACAAAAGAAGACCTGGAGGAAATCACCAAGGAATGGTCGGTGGACCTCCTTATTCCAGCAAACCCCACAGAAGTATCCGACATTGATAGCCCAAAAGCTGTGCATAATACACATGGACCTAGTAAGACAAAGAAAACAAAGCAAACAAATAAGGATGAGGATGTCCAAGATGTAGACAATAGATCTGTAAGAACCGCATCCATTACACTAGAGCAAGGAGGTAATGGCAAAGAATTAGAGGGAGTTGAGCAGAGGCCAGAAGACGAAGTAGAAATAATAAAGAAAAGGAAGGGTTCTCCTCCAGAATCTTCCTCCCGAAAGAAATCAAAAGCACCCATGACTAAGTTGAATACCACGCTCACTCCAGATGAATTCAGTTTTCTCATCGCAGCTATGAACAAAGCCATAGAAGAGATAACAGAAAAGGAGGAAGCTAAGCAAGAGACAATGTACAACAGAATCGAGATCGAACTCCAAGGACTACAACAAGCTCTCCAATCTAGCTGCGCAGTCTCCTATGTGCCCCTGTCAGAAGGAAAAAATGAAGAAGGAAATGAACCAATTCAACTCCACCAGATTGTTGACACGGTTGAAGTACACCTTCGGAAGGCACAAGAAGAAACAGCGCAGGCCACCCAGGCTTTAAGAAAGCACAACAAGAAATCATTGAGCAACACCAAGCTGCACAATAAGAGGACACTCTCCAAGCGAAGTTTGAAGAAGAAGAGCGAAGATCCAAAAAGAGAAAGAGATGTTTCTCACGAAGCAAATTGGGATTGAAGAAGAAGTCAACAGAGCATTTCTCTCTGTGACCGGCTTAGAATAGAAGGAAAAGAACCCCATAGAATGCCAAGTGATGATGCTTGCTGAAGTTATTCATCAACTTCAATAAAGAGTCATGGACTTAGAACTTCAAACCATACCACAGACCCCACAAGAAGTGCATGACCAGCGAGAAATAACTGTCGGGAACATCGTAGAAAGGATTAAAGTAGTCTCTTAGGAATGAAAACAGTTAAGTAGCAGAAGTGTGTAGATCTATGAGAACCTAACCGAAAACCCAAAATTTCATAAATTGGAGTCACAGCTCCAAGAGGTGAAGTGCAACACCGAAAATCTATAGGTGCAGTTGAAGTCCCTATCACCCGTAGAGAGAATGAAGAGGTTTCCAGAGCAATGCACAACCCAACAGCATATTAAAACGCCTCAGAGTAAAGTAATGGAAGTCTCTCAATGACTTCAACCAGTGCAATAAAAGGCATGCCAACTATTTGTTGAAGTTGAAATCCAAGGAATAGAACTTGAACATCTTGTGAATACAATAGAACATCACCTAGAAGGGTCAGTGAACAAGGCACTCATCCAAGAGTTTGTTGATCAAGAGACAATAGCAATGCGGTAGGTCGAAGAAACTCGAGCCAAGATGAAGAAATTTGAAGCAGAATTGGTCAGACCTGAGTGACTCGGGATGAGTCACAGGTGAGTGTTGGGGGCCTGTTGGCCCTTGACCAAGTTTTGAGGAACACTTGGTCATATTTGACCATTTTTGGGAGTTCGACATCTTGTCAAAGATGGAGCGTCAGGAGAAGCAGAGATCACATGATCTTGGTCCACTTTTGGGCCCCTTTTAGGGTTTTGGGTTAATGTAATGGTAAAGGGATGTCAGCCCGTGGGTTTACCCATGCTTAGGCCCACTTTTGTAATGTATAAATAGATACTTAGGCAATGTAAGGACAGTCGATGGCTTAGTGCTAGTAGTTAGATCTATGTGATCAGATGTAGATTGTAAATGCTCTGTGCATGATTGTAAGAGGCTTGTAGAGCTAAGTGCAAGTTTTTGTAAGAGGTTGTAGAAGGCTTTGTGTTGAAGTGAAACCAAAAAGGATCTAGTGATATGCACAGATCTTATGACCTATGCAAAGTAAGGGTTTTGAGTCGATTGTAACCAATTGAAGACACTAATAAAGAAGAAGAGTTGGTGGACGTAGCCCCAGGGTGGGGGTGAACCACGTAAATCTGTGTGTTATGCTATGTGCTTTGGTTCAATGTGTTTATCTTTTCTTATGCTATGTGCTTTGATATATCCACTTATTCTCTGTGATTCTTAGATGTGTATGATTGTTAGATCTGACATGTATGAAAATGATTAGTGCCAATCTACTAGATCTGATCTATTTTACTATTGCTAAGTGCTGAAATATCTTAGATCTAAGTGAATGTTGCAATGCTCTGTTCTATCTGTGAAGTATAATAAAGGTTGAATACTAATGAATGATCTATGCTAAGTGCCCTGTAAGGATAGAATCACAGATCTATGTCCCAGTTAAGGTTGTAGATACTTGATTCGTGCAACCACCCATGCCTCCACCTCGTGTGAGACTTCATCTGCTTCGCAGGTGTTGTTGAAAGGGCTGGTAGTTAAGGCTTTGTTGGTGCGCTCTTGAGCATTGAACCCTGGGTCTGCCCCTATGCCAACACTGGGCCTTGTTTGTGACTATGATAGCCTATGGAATGTGTCTACTTTGTATTGCCTATTCATGTCCATGAACGACTGTTTAGTATATTTACACATGGATCTGCAGTATAATTCAAATTGGTAGCCACGTGTAAAAAGTCATTATGGATTTTAATATTCTCATGAGAAACTAGTTTGTCCATATGGGTCTCCATTACTCCACTTCTCATAATTATAATGTATTTCAACCATCGTAGATACTCCTCCGACCTCACACATTAGAGGGCATCTGTTATAGCAAGATTTTACCTCACCCCATGCAACTTGCATAGAAGGCCTTTCCATTTCCCTATGCAGTCTTGAAGTCCCCTTTTGCACTTCCCAAAGCTAAAAAATCATTTTTTTCTAGATATATGTGCCCTACCAGTTATACAACATGCATATATGCAGGTTACACCACCACAACATATGTACATCGGGTTCGGTACTCAAAATTAAAAATTGTGTCAAGTTTCCATGTCACGTCACAAGATCCATGATCCTTGACCTTCCATATATTGGAAAAATTCTTACTTGGCCATTCAGTTCCATTTAAAGTCTTTAAAATAGGCCATATCTAAACCATGGAAGAGGGAGATAATTCAACTTTTGAGAGAAAAGCTACTCTGGAGAAATTTTCACTTCACATTGAGTCTGCATCCCTTTGTCCTTCAAAATATGAACACATTATTTATCCCACAAGATCTTCCCTCTTTGATGGAGAACCTCATTATCTCTCTTATATGAGATTTCCTTTGTAGGAGGATTGAAGTGGTGGAGGCCCAGCTAGAAGGGAATTAGTTTCTCGGTTCTAAGACGTGCCTACACAGAAGTTTGTCACTTATATACTTTTGTTGATAATATTTTAATAGAAATATTATTTTCTCGTCCAATTGATATCTTGAAAATATTTGAGTTTTTATTCCATGGGCGTATTTGTTATGAATGTTAATGTATTATTATATTGTATGTGCTAACTTTATATATTATCACCATATGTTTGCGTATCTTGGTTGTTGAAGAAAATTTGCAGGTATAAAGATTTGAGTTTCGTGATCAACGATGGTCTTCATCGAACGTCTGGATGTGGTAGGCTCTTTTTCTGCAGTCATTCTATCTAGTGTGGTTTACCCCGTGCCATAGAGTGATTTTCCTTGTAATAGAAATATTCCAGATAAAATACCTTGAGAAATAACTTCCCAAAATACCATCAAATAATTGAAAATGATTCACAAAATAAAATCACAACAAAATTATTATTTTCTTTAATAGAATCAAACTGACAAAAACTGAAATCAGACAAAAAAACAAAGAGTCTTGAAGCCTCATAAGAGACCCTAGACACTTGGTCTACAAACTTTTAGAAAAAAAAGATTTGAAAAAAATATTTTATGGAAAGATGTATGCACATGTGATGAAGGCAACCCGCGTGCACACAAATGTCTATACAGGTAGGGAACATATATGTACATGACTATGATAACCAACACAACGTGTATATAACTAGAAACCTCAAAAAGAGATATCAAAAGGAAACACAAATGCACAAGTGAAATTGGAAAAGGAATAAAATTATTATAAGCTATCAATATAAGTACAAATGATAGTCTGAAACAAAAGAAAAACAATTCAAGAAAGCCAACAAAGATAGAAACCCATAACATGCCCACTTTTGAGAAAGATTCCCTAGTATGATCGCTAGTTCTACTTTTGGGGAAAATCCCCTTTATTAGTGGGTTGTACTGCATCATACCAATGACCATATAGAAACAAAATTCGTAACAAGAAAATGAAGCAAAGATATAATAACCGATTTCAAAAGAAATAACTAACTATTGGGTTGAACAGAAAGATTGACTCACTCAGAGTCCTACGGTTGATGTTGTTCCCAATTTCCGTAGTTTCTTTGCTCCTTTCCAACAACTTCTTAGTAACATGCAAGAACATTAAGGATGAAATACTCTATAGAGATGTAGTTATATTAATAACTACGTGTTAGTCTAATCAAATATAATAGTAATATCTCAGAAGCTATTATTCCAAGATATATATATGAAAATATTGCAACCAAAACATTACAAATACAACATATTTCAAAGGAAAGAGTTTCTATTTGTATTCAGTAGTTAAGGTGGTTACAACATTACTTGTCCTACATAGTGCTACCCTATCAAGAGAGATATCAATTTATTCAACCCTTGCTCATGCTATACAAGATGGTATTGACTTCTGATTTATCATAGGCCCAAAGATAATTTAAGGGGAAACTCTTGGAAATATAAGTTGATGATCCAATAGAGGGGTTGGAAACAAGGGTTTCCAAGTCAAACCACCAACAACAAGGGTGTATAAGGGATTATAGACTTGGAGGGATTATCCAAACATTGGTTTTCTTAATCTGTGAAAAAAACCATTACTTTTCACCTTTGTCCTTAGATAAATGTTCCTTTTATGCAATCTCTAGTTGGTTAGAGACGGCTCAGTACAGGTAAAAGGATTAGGAAACTAACCAAACTTGTAACTAAACATTTAATTTGGCATAAAAATATATTTTTAATCATTTTATAACATATACATGAATGTCCCTTCAATGGACCATCTGTACATGAGTACCATAACTGTGAGGGCATGCACATATTCCAAGAAACTATTTTTTGGAATGTCTCAAGGAGGTATGGGGAATAATAGTCTATACATAGGATAGGGATGAGGCCAATAAGATTTTCAATTCTTCAAAGGTGTAAATTGACACTATAATAGGGGGGTAGAGAGAGTGTGTGTGAGTGTGAGAGAGGGAGACAAAGAGAGTGAGGGAGAGAGAGGGAGGGGGATACAATGAGTGAGAGAGGGAAGGTTAGATGCGATATAAAGAGGGAGGGAATAGAGAGATAAGGGGAGGGAGGAAGAGATCCAACAAGATCAAAAGAGAGGTCAAGATTGAGATGGAGAGAGATAGGGATGGGGTATAGAGAGAGGGAGGAGGGAGATAGAGAAAAGAGTAGAAGAGAGGTTGAGAGTGACATGGAGAGAGAGAGAGAGGTATTTAGAATGAGGGGTAGACAGAAAGAGGGGTAGAGAGAGTGAGAGGTGGTATATGTAGGAGAGAAAGAGAGGAGAGATATTGGGAGGGAATGGAAGAGAAAGATGGAGGAGGGGGGTAGAGAGAGTGTGTGTGAGCGTAA
>JZKD02S1673640.1:0-24457 GCA_000966675.3 Picea glauca | reverse complement strand
GAGGTTGCCCCCTCAAAGAGGCCCGTGAACATTGATTTCTGAATCAAAGTGTTATTTCTATTGTTATTCTTATATCATTTCTATGTTATTGTGGAGATTATGCTAGTTATATTACTGTTATTCTGCCATTTCTAGCATTTTATTTCTATTCTGCATACTTTTTATATCTAGTATATTACAAGTGGTATCAGAGTACTTTCCTTGGTAGAAATTGTGGGAATTTGTTTTTTAGGGTAGAGACGTATTCTGATTTCTATAATCCACATATATATGTCATTACATGCATAAACCCGTGGTTGAGGGATTCATACACACAAGAAATACAAGTGGTTCTTAAGCACACATCTATTGGCCACCCTTGTAACCCCTGTTGGTAACCCTTCGAGTGGTAGCACATCAGACAGAACCTATGTATGGATTCAACCTAGATTTCCTGAATCCCTCTTTAGATAAACCGATCGGCTGCCTAACTACTATAGTGCCACCGAGAACAACACTCGGGAAGATACTCTCTAGTACCTGGGTAGTCAGGTAGTACGGCTAAGGGTACGGTCTATCCTCTTTAGTTAGTGCCCTGAGATATTGGGACGAGTACTATTGTAGGACCCCGCACGTATATTAGAGAGATATAGCATAGGGCAAACCCTTGTTTGTAGAACCCTTAAATACCTAACCCTTGGGGGACAGAAACATAAACAAATTAAAACAGATGAGATCTGTTGTCGCACAACTATGTTCAGGTTGCCAAATCACTACACTTTTATTACTGGTTAATCATTTGGGATTTCATCGCTGCAGTATTCTTTAGATCGGAGTATAACTCCGCAGGTGTAAAAAAAAAAAAAAACAAATCTGGAAATTATTTCCCCATTATTTGAGACCTATTCCATTAGATCCATCTCTTCGCCCTTATCACATTCATCCATATCATTTTTTGGAAAAAAAATTGACCCCACCTTCCCCTTTTTAGTTCATCCATCCACATGGACCATACCTATAGCCAAGACCTGGAATCTTGCTTCAACACCTTGCAATCTAGTTTCCTTGAGACCCAAAAATAAGTGAAACAACTCAGTGCCACTGTTGCCTCCATCGATACATCCATCAATACAACCATAACTACAACCATGTAGTCCTCAATGGAGGAATTCAAATAAAAACTGACCACCCATCTTGAATCCATCTTTGCATCACTCTGCACCAAACTGAAGATCCCTACAGGTGACCCTTTCTTTGATGCACCTCCAAAGACTGAAGGTGAACATTCCCCCCATTCCCATACCTTTCAACACCATCACTTTCAACATGAACTATGCCTTCCATGGGTGGATGTGACCAAATTTGATGGCTTAGACCCCACTAGTTGGGTAACCCAAATGGACCATTATTTCTCTTTATATGGAATTATAGATGACTTGGCCAAACTCCAGTATGGTGTTCTCCATCTAGATCAAGAATGTTGGCAATGGTGGAAATGGAGAAAAACTTCCCGTCAAGGGTGTATTGCTTGGACCCAATTTGTGACTGAGCTTTATGAATGCTTTGACACTGACACTAACCATTTGGGTTGTTTGACAAAGTTGAAACAATCACGAACAATAGAAGAATTCATAGCTACCTTTGAGCACCTGGATTTTCAAACGGAGGGCATGACTGATGCTTTCTTTCAAGAGTGTTTTATCAGTGTCCTCAAGGATGAGATTCGGGCCCATGTCCTCATGGCTTGACCTTCACATTGGGTGGAGGCTACCAAAAAGGATAAAGAAGCACAACAGGTTGTATCCTCTGAAAACCATAAACCCTCCTTTATCCTTCACCCTAAACCTGTAAATCCCACAAGTCCCTCCGCCCCATTAAAGATCCAAAAATTGACCAGGGCTAAAATGGATGAACGCCAACTCAAAGGCCTTTGTTATAATTGTGATGGAAAATATTTCCTGAGCCACAATTGTAAGGAACAAAATATTTTTATGGCCATCTCTGATGATATTTAGGAAGAGGATGTTGAAACTCCCCTTGTGTCCGAGTCACCTGAAATCACTAACATAACCCCTCCCTCAGACCCTCTCAAAGTGGAACTGATCATTTCCCTCAATTCTCTCATTAGCTTCTCCACCCCCAAAACCCTCAAGTTAATCAGTTACATCAAGCATCCGAAGGTCATCATTCTGGTTGATAGTGGAAGCACCCATAATTTTATTCATCACCACATTGCCCAAGAAACTCATTGCTACATCCATGCCATCAATAATTTCCAATGGTGGTTCCATGAAATGTGGAGGGCACTGTGAAAATGTGTGTCTCCAAATCGATGACTACCACCTAAAATCCCATATGTTTACTATAGACATGGGAAATTGTGACATTGTGTTGGGTGCAGACTGGCTAAGGACTTTGGGACCCATGCTCATCGATTTTAAGGAATTAACCATGAAATTCGACCAGGAAGGCCACCAATATAAATTCCAAGGCATCACTATTGGTTCACCTAGGGTCATTAGTTCCGATCGCATGGAAAAGCTGCTCAAAAAAGGTCATTCTGGTGTCATTGCCCAACTCCATGCCATACAAGCAACAGAAAGACCTCCAAGCCCTCCTTTCTAAACATCAAATGGTATTTTCCACTCCCCAAGGACTCCCTCCTTCCCACAGTGTTCATGATCATTCCATTCCCCTTGTACCCGGAAGCCTTCCTCCTAATGTTCATCTATATCGCCACCCCTTTTCACAAAAAAATGAAATTGATAAAATGGTCCAAGAACTCCTTAATGTAGGCGTTATCCACCCTAGTACGAGCCCTTACTCTTCTCCTGTAGTCATGGTCCTAAAGAAAGAAGGTTATTGGAGAATGTGTCCTGACTTCCTTGCCCTCAACAAATTGACCATTAAAGACAAATTTCCCATTCTTGTCATTGATGACCTCTTGGATGAATTAAGTGGTTCCCAATTCTTTATTAAGCTTGATCATCTCTCGGGATATCACCAGATACATATGAAAGAGGAAAACATTCCCAAGACGGCCTTTCAAACTCATGAGGGCCACTATGAGTTTTTGGTCATGCCCTTTGGATTGTGTAATTCCCCCTCCACCTTCCAAAGCCTCATGAATCATGTCTTTCGTCCCTTTCTCTGTCATTTTGTCTTAGTTTTCTTTGATGATATCCTCATCTATAACAAAACCTAGATAGACCATCTTAATCATGTGGATCGAGTTCTCCATCTACTCTCTCAACACCAACTTTTCCTAAAACAGTCTAAATGTTCTTTTGGTTCCTCAGAAGTAGAATACTTGGGTCATCTGGTTAGCAAGGATGGTGTTAGGGTGGATCCAAAAAATATTGAAGCTATGGAAGACTAGACGCACCCAAATACTCTCAAAATCTTGTGTGGAGTTTTGGGCTTAACAGGGTATTATCGCAAGTTTGTTAAGAATTATGGAAACATTGCAACACCTCTCACTGCTCTCCTCAAAAATAACTCTTTCACTTGGACTACATCGACTGATCAATATTTCCAAACCTTGAAGATGGCCATGTGCACGACTCCGGTTCTATCCCTTCCTTATTTCACAAAGACCTTTGTGTTGGAATGTGATGCCTCAGGGAAAGGGATCGATGTTGTCTTATGCAAGAGGGTCGACCTTTGGCCTTCACCAGCAAGAAACTATCTGAAAGGAATCTGGGAAAACCCATCTATGAAAAGGAAATGTTGGCTATTTTGCATGCCATTGATCTATGGCACCCTTATCTCTTGGGGAAACGTTTCCAAATTAAGACAGACCATCAAAGCCTCAAGTACTTTCTGGAACAACACATTTCCTCCTTGGAGAAACAAAAATGGGTGACTAATCTCATTGTATATGATTATGAGATCATTTAAAAGAAACTCAAATATAATGTGGTGGCAGGTGCACTGTCCCGAAAATATGAAGAAGATGGATCCATTTTTTCTCTTTCCTTCATTGTACCAGATTGGCTCCAAGCTATTCGCCAGGAATGGCTACAAGATCCCAAAAGTTCGTATTTGATCCAACAACAGACCAATGCTCCAGTTCCCCCAGGGTACTCTTGGCTCTAGGATGAGCTTCGATACAAAGGCCATTTGTATTTAAGTAAACAATCAAAGCATAAATCCACTGTACTTTCTAAGCTTCATGCTACACCCATAGCGGGGCACTCCAGGTTCACCAAAACTTATGACAGGGTCAAACGTTCATTTTTCTAGGATGGTATGAAACAGGACATCTATAATTTTGTTGTTGAATGTGATGTGTGTCAACACAAAAAGGGAGAAATAAAATAATCTCTGGGCACACTACAACCACCTCCGATTCCACCTGCTATTTGGAAGGATATCTCTATGGACTTTATTACCGGCTTACCCAAATTGGGAAATAAATTAGTCATAATGGTGGTTGTGGATCACCTTTCCAAGTATGCTCATTTCTGTTCTCTTCAACAACCATTTACTGCATCCACAGTGGCTCAAATTTTCATGGACCAGGTCTTCAAGCTTCATGGCATGCCACACTCTATTGTTTCTGATCGTGACCCAACTTTCACAAGAAATTTTTGGCAGGAACTGTTCAAGCTACAAGGCACCCAACTTCATCTTAGCACAGCTTATCATCCCCAAAATGATGGTCAAACAGAAGTTGTCAACAAGTGTTTGGAAACATATCTGAGGTGTTTTTCCTCTGAAAAGAAAAATTAGTGGGCTCAATGGTTACCCCTAGTTGAATGGTGGTACAACACTTCCTACCATACATCTACACGCATGACTCCTTTTGAAGTAGTATATGGACAGAAGCCACCTTCAGATCTCTCATACTTACCGGGTACCTCGAAGGTCTAGGCGGTTGACCAAACACTTATAGTTTGAGAGGATATCCTTCATACCCTCAAAGAGAACTTGGTCATGGCATAGAATCACATGAAGCAAAAAGTAGATCAAGGTCACTCTGAATGTCAATTTGCAGAAGGGTATTAGGTGTTTCTACAACTGCAACCATACAAGCAAACTTCCCTCAAGGTCAAGCATTGTCAGAAGCTAGCGCCCAAATTTTATGGTCCTTATACAGTTCTCAAGCATGTGGGACAAGTCGCCTATCAGTTAGCTCTGCCTAGTCATTCGAAGCTACATCTTGTTTTTCATGTTTCATGCTTAAAGAAGGTGATTAGAACTAGGTGCCAAATTTAAACCAACCTTCTTAAGTTAGCTGAAGAAGGATCCATTTGGCTACAACCAAAAGAATTTTTTGACTAGCATGAGCATCTCCTGCGTCAGAGAAGCATCAAGGAAGTGCTAGTCTAGTGGAAAGGTACAACTCTAGCAGATGCCACTTGGGAACCAAATACCATTCTACAACAGTTTCCACAACTCAAGCCTTAAGGACAAGGTTGTTTTTAAGGGGGCGGACATGTTAGGGTCCTAACCCACACATAGGTAGAGCAATATATTCATATGTAATAAAGGTCAATATTAATAAGGCCTTTCAATAAAATAGAATAAGGCGTATGTAAGAAGACCTAATAGAAGCTTCTGCTTCTAGAAGAATAATCCTCTAGATGCTTCTCTTGATAGACATATTTAGTATAAATAAGGGTCGAGGGTATGAAAACCCTATCTTGGATATTATTGTAACAGAGCACTACTTGACTGGAGGCTTCCCCCTCGAAGAGGCCCATGAACATTGCTTTCTGAATCAAAGTGTTATTTCTGTTGTTGTTCTTATATCATTTCTGTGTTATTGTGGAGATTATGTTGGTTATATTATTTTTATTCTGCCATTTCTAGCATTTTATTTATGTTCTGCATGCTTTTTATAACTGGTATATTACAATCTGACATGTCGGTGTTCATTCAGGGTTTCTTTCATCTGAATTAATACTTTCTCTAATTCTTTCTGAGGCTCTTCTATCTTTGGATCTGCCTTAGAGTTCCAATTCATTCCTTCGAGCCTAGCAATGATTCTGGGGCAATCTAATACTTCATTATCCAGAGCTTTGCAACAAATACAACTAGGTCCTTCACCAGGGTATTCCTTAGCTAGATGTCCCGGTTTTCTGCAACTATAACAGAGGGTTAATCCTCTCTTTCTCTTAAATGATTCCCAACTTCTTCTGTACTGCGTGCCATGATCATAGTAGCTAGTCTATAAACAATTATTTCTAGGATATTGCATCCATTTTTTAGTCCAAACATTCTTTCTATGCATAGTTATAACATATCTATCATTATGCTTATCAAATCTATTCATATCAAACTTTCTTTCTTCTATTAATTCCCTAGGTTTTAAGATAGGACCGAATCTATCGAGCATGCCTAGATCCATGCTCTAGAAACAAAAATAAAATTCACTTATCTTACTTCTACAGAGCACAAAGCTTCCAGATCTAAGAAATTTTAACTATTCTTACCTTTATTAGAGCACAAGGCTTATAGATCTTACCTCTTTTCTGCAGATCTGACCTCTTCCTTTCAGAAATTCCCACGTTTACTTTTATTAGAGCACAGAGTATTCATATCTTGCATCTTTTCTTTAGATATGATCTTCCTTCTTCATATCTGACCTTATTCCTAGCACAAAGCTTCATAGGTCGAGTAAAAAGATGCACACTAGGGCAACAAATCCATGCATAGAGCTTTCTTTTGCACAAAATTTCTTCTTCCTCAATTCCCAACAATCACAATTTTAGGTCCTGACAACAGAACCATTTGTTGGCACAGGGAAAAACCCAGGGTTCAATGCTCAAGAGCACACCAACAAATCCCTAACTATCGACCCTTTCGACAACACCTGTGAAGCAGATGAAGTCTCACCCAAGGTAGAGGCAGGGGTGGTTGCATGAATTAGGTGTCTACAACCTTATCTAGGACACAAATCTGTGATTGTATCCTTACAGGGCACTTAGCATAGATCATTCATCAGTATTCACCCCTTATTATACTTCACATATAGCACAGAGCATCACACCATTCACTTAGATCTAATACATTTCAACACTTATTAACAGTAAAATAGATCAGATCTAGTAGATCGACACTAATCATTTTCATACATGTCAGATCTAACATTCATACACATCTAAGAAGCACAGAGCATAAGTGGATATATTAGAGCACATAGCATAAGCAAAGATAAACACATTGAACCAAAGCACAGAGTATAACACATATATTTACATGGTTCACCCCCACCCTAGGGCTACGTCCACCAACTCTTCTTCTTTATTAGTGTCTTCAATCGGTTACAACACAAAGCCACTCAAAACCCTTACTTTGCATAGGTCAGAAGATCTGCGCATCTCACTAGATCCTTCTTCCTTGCACTTCAACCCAAATCCTTCTACAACCTCTTACAACAACTTGCACTTAGCTCTACAAGTCTCTTACAATCATGCATAAAGAATTTACAATCTAGATTCGATCACACAAATCTAACTACTAGCACTAATCCATTGGATGTCCTTACATTGCCTAAGTATCTATTTATACATTACAAAAGTGGGCCTAAGCATGGGTAAACCCACGGGCCGACATCCCTTTACCATTACATTAACCCAAAACCCTAAAAGGGGCCCAAAAGTGGACTGAGATCATGTGATCTCTACTTCACCTCAAGATCCTTCTTTGATAGGCTGTCGAAGTCCCAAAAACGGTCAAATATGACCAAGTGTTCCTCAAAACTTGGTCAAGGGCCAACACTCAGTGAAAACTAGTCTCAAAATCAATATGATGATATCTGTATACAGTGGAGTATAATTTGATCTACCATGATCACTAAAGTCATACAAGTACTAGTCCAATGAATGATAGCAACAACTCAAGAAAGCTGGGACTATACACTAATTTATTCAATTATTCTACACAATCCACTAAAGGTGAAAGTATACATCATGTGAATAGAGGATTTCAGGTCGAACAAAATGAGACTTCGTTTGAATACCAATCATTAAGGTATACCGTTAACAAATGTGAGACAACCTACTGATAATGAAAGTAGGTATCAAAGCACTGAGTACATTCTTACAAGTGTGAATAAAGGTGTTGATATCAAACACTTGAGGAATCCATTGTTCAGAAGAAATTTATGTATTCCCAACTATTGATGGTGAGAGAACCTGCCACTAATGACTACAAACCTCTAGGTACCCATAGGAATATAGGCCTTGTTTCCAGAATGGATGAATTGAATTCAATGGAAGGAGACCTGCTGAAAGGAGATCATTAAGGCATCTCTCATTAGTCAACATGAGGTACAAAGAGATATATTGATGATTTGGAGGAACTCAGACAAAGATGATGTTCATGAGCCAATGAACCTATGCGTCTTTCACATGCACCAGATGCAAGTAGTGCAAGAAAACGACCCTATGAATAACAACCTATAAGGAAAAACTTCTGACAAAGGTGAGGAAAACACCAATAAGGATAATGGAATACAAGACACAACATGAATCCCAATGTATGAATATATTTATTGTCGTCAAACACAAGGGAAACCACCTAGTCAATGACCAATGAGGAGATGTCGAATGTTGGGTTCAAGGTTGCCTACCCATAATGAAAGTAGGACCAGGGTGCACGGTAGGACTACAACTTCATGTAACTCTGAGACATACTGAGGGTACAACCAACATGCAAAGTCAAGAGTTTTGAGGAGTGGATGACATAGGCTTATAGAAATCCTTTGAACAGGAGCATGAGACATATGGAGGACTCCGACAACATAGACTTGATAATGAAACTTTGTGATGTAAGAGGCACCAATCAAACTCTCCATAAGGACTAGAAAAGTAACTAGTCAAAGGATTAAACTCTAAGTAACGATCTCAACTTCCTAATGCCATGCTAAAATGAAAATTTGGACGAAAATTGGACTCAAAATTTTGTGCTTTGTTCAAAGGAGACACGATTGCTGCCAATATGCGATAATATTATTTTCTAGCCCATCTTTTTTGTTTTTTCATAAGAAAATTAATTCTACGATACAATGGATAAAACGAGTGTCGTGAGTAAGAAACTAGTTCCAACAATGGAACATACCTATTCTCAATGCAAGGAGGTGTATGCAGGATGTGGACACTCTGAGGAAATTTTTCTCTTAGGGTACATGGTGTCAAGCTGCAAAGGATATAAACAAGGATCTGCTTGACTAGTGATGCAAATTGTTGAGGTAATAGGCTTATAATGAGAAAGTTATAATCGACAATAGGCTCAATACTGAAAGAGATAACTCCAAAGAATGTCCTTTTTTGTAAATTTAGTCCCCTAGGCCAAAAAAACTATAAAACAATACCCAAGAGAACTCTTCTAGCCACTAGTGACTAGAGTATTCCTTTTTTGAAATTAGTCAACTTGGTCTGAAAAAGGGTTAAAATTACACCGAATAGATTTCCTTTCAAATCTATTTAACGAGTGTGAAAGAGACAAGTTCACTTGACAATATTTTCTCTTTTTAATAGATTCAAAAAAGAGCTTAACTAAGACTTGGTGGAAGTCCCATAGGTATAGGTTTTAATGCTTATGAGTAAGAATATGAGGTTTGAACGCAAAGTCATATTGGAACTATAAAGGATTCTCGGTCCTATGGAATAATATCTGCATGGAAAACATATGACACAAAGGTTCTAACTAGGGCACCCATGTTTGGTAAGACTCTACCATTCAATAAAGAAACCTCTAATAGCAGTAGGAAGGTTTTGTGTCGCTATTAAATGGGTTTGTACCTAAGGCATACGGATCGCAGTCATAGGATAATGCAAGATGGAGTGGCAACCTATCCTATATGTTGGTTAAAGAAAATACCTTCCAAAGTCACAAATGGATGATATGATGCTAGAAACTGAAAAAATCCCTAGAAAAAACCACCAAAACCAACTCCTTCCACTGTACTATTAGTCCATTAGGTCAAAAAATTAGCAAAAACTATGTAAAGTGGGTAACATTTTTCTACAAATAGTAAAAATAACCAATTTTACCATACCAATTGAGGCTTTTACCCACATAGTTCATTTTGGACCAATTTACCTAGGATCTTTGAGTGTCAATTGCGATAGCTATGAGTGACAAAATTGACAACCATCTGGACCAAGTAAGTACTCTTTCTCTCATCTTCATTTCTAGTGGTTTACATTTAAAAATTAGGCCCCATTTTTTGAGTTTTAAAGGGAAACAATTATGATTTAGGGTGTACGTTAGTTGCAGTTCATCGGGTCACATATCTGGAGACATGTACACAGGAAAATAAAATCACTCCCACATATATGTGGCCTTGCATAGGACTGTTAACATTACAACTCACATACAAGTCCATAAACAATTTTTTTAAAGAGTTTGACTCAAAAAAGGGTTTTCCTTTTGCAGGATGGTACTTGAATGGAGAGAGAGAGAGCATGTGAAAGTGGATGCAACAGTGGAAAGAGATGCAAGGGCCAAATAGGCTCTAAAAATATGTGGGATTTACAATTTTTTGTCTCTCAAAGGAAAGAGGGCTCAAGTGAGATTGCTTCAAATTGAAGTAAACTTATGGGATACGGATAAAGAGGCCTTCAATATCAATGGGTAACCATTGAGAAGTGAAGTCAAGGACATCTATTTCATTACAATATTATCTCATCAGGGCGAGGTGGTGAATCTTAAATCCTAGGGAGTTGTGGGTGGTATGAACATAGAGGACTACATTTCCATCCATTGTGTTGCAGGAACATAGAAAGTAGGGAGTCAACTACCTGTCAGGGAGATCAAAAACCCAAGTCTAAATATCATCGTCCTTGTACTTACATGGATCATGGGGTCAGGCTCATTGCACCAGGAATCAAGGGAACTCATGTTCTATGTAGTGGAGTGCTTGTGACCCACAATTTACAACTGGTGCACCTCACTATTGGATAACATGAAGATCCAACTGACAAATTGCAGATAGGGGAGGAAATGGAACTTCGGGTTTGCATCTATATTATGTAGTTTTTTCTTTGAGCAAGTTCTAGCTTTGAGCCCTAGAGTGAATATCATTCCATGTGGACCATGTGATCCAACCATGTCATGATACACTGAGGTGATGAGGCAGTTAGGAGGTGGTAGGGTACCAACACCCTACAACGATGAGTTATTCTTTTGGTGGCATCAATAGGTGATAGCCATAGATGACTACCCTTATGCTGGGATCAACTACAAAGGAGATCCAAATATTCCGTTGCCATTAGATGCCGCCTACTTTGATATAGGTATGCAAATTTTTTACATATTTCATTTTTTTTGTGTGTTTTTAAAACGAATAAAAAACACAAATATTTTTGGATGGTGTCCAGTATTGATAATTACTTTGTTATGCAGATGTAGGTCTGTGACAACCAGATGGATTCCCACGACATTGGCAGAGGCATCGGGGAGACAATCCAATGAGAGGAGATGTGGAGAGAGTGGTACAAAATGTGTAGGGGAACCTTTCTCGTTTGACGCACAAGATTCCTATGGTTCAGGTAGAGGATTTTTCAGAGGATATGCAGTAGTAGGTGGTGGGTGTTCCCCATGTGTGGGTGCAACTCTTTTGGTGTCTCACAATTGCCATAGTATGCTCTCATGATATGCATTCGAAGCCCCATGCGTGGGTGTGACTCTTTCGACATCTCACAAATGCCATTGTATGATATCATGATAGGCATCTGAAGCCCCATGAGTATATGCCATGATCATTGTATCTATCAGCCATATATGTATTTTGAGGGTGTGAGCCCCATTTTGTACTATGACACCATGTTTTTGGAGAGAAGAAATATAAAAAACATTGGTCTTTGACTTTACTTTTATTACAATGTGTACATTAATAAATGTGTTTTCTTTACTTTAGATATGTGACAAATTCCAATCTAAAATATAATTAGCATATGCATCGGATACACAATTAGAACTTCTAGGTATGTGATTATAAGTAATAAAATCAAAGTGTCATTCCAAAATTCATACCCGTAGGAATTGTTGGAGTAGCTTAGGGTCTCACACATGGTAATTGTTATTCAACTGACATACTAGTAAATGGGAGTCTAGACGAACTTCTAAAGAATGAACACCATGTTAAATGGCGTTGCGTAAAATCTCTATAATGATGTTATATTTAGCCACATTATTCATTGATGACCCTAGAAAAATGCCACCTGAAGACACCAGTTGACCCTTGGGTGAATAAACCAACCAAGCGGCGAAAGCCAAGTTCTGTGTATGACAACTTGCATCGTCTGCAAATCCTAAGTAAACTGAAGACTCTGTTGACATCTTCCAACCAAGGGAAAACTTGATAAGCAAGTCGATGCCCAAAGGAAAAGATATATATACACTAAGATAAACTAGTATACAAAGATTCACGCCCNATGATAGCAACAACTCAAGAAAGCTGGGACTATACACTAATTTATTCAATTATTCTACACAATCCACTAAAGGTGAAAGTATACATCATGTGAATAGAGGATTTCAGGTCGAACACAATGAGACTTCGTTTGAATACCAATCATTAAGGTATACCGTTAACAAATGCGAGACAACCTACTGATAATGAAAGTAGGTATCAAGGCACTGAGTACATTCTTACAAGTGTGAATAAAGGTGTTGATATCAAACACTTGAGGAATCCATTGTTCAGAAGAAATTTATGTATTCCCAACTATTGATGGTGGGAGAACCTGCCACTAATGACTACAAACCTCTAGGTACCCATAGGAATATAGGCCTTGTTTCCAGAATGGATGAGTTGAATTCAATGGAAGGAGACCTGTTGAAAGGAGATCGTTAAGGCATCTCTCATTAGTCAACATGAGGTACAAAGAGATATCTTGATGATTTGGAGGAACTTAGACAAAGATGATGTTCATGAGCCAATGACCCTATGCATCTTTCACATGCACCAGATGCAAGTAGTGCAAGAAAACGACCCTATGAATAACAACCTATAAGGAAAAACTTCTGACAAAGGTGAGGAAAACACCAATAAGGATAATGGAATCCAAGACACAACATGAATCCCAATGTATGAATATATTTATTGTCATCAAAAACAAGGGAAACCACTTAGTCAATGACCAATGAGGAGATGTCGAATGTTGGGTTCAAGGTTTCCTACCCATAATGAAAGTAGGACCAGGGTGCACGGTAGGACTACAACTTCATGTAACTCTGAGACATACTGAGAGTACAGCCAACATGCAAAGTCAAGAGTTTTGAGGAGTGGATGACATAGGCTTATAGAAATCCTTTGAACAAGAGCATGAGACATATGGAGGACTCCGACAACATAGAATTGATAATAAAACTTTGTGATGTAGGAGGCACCAATCAAACTCTCCATAAGGACTAGAAAAGTAACTAGTCGAAGGATTAAACTCTAAGTAACGATCTCAACTTCCTAATGTCATGCTAAAATGAAACTTTGGACGAAAATTGGACTCAAAATTTTGTGCTTTGTTCAAAGGAGACACGACTGCTGCCAATATGTGATAATATTATTTTCCAGCCCATCTTTTTTATTTTTTCATAAGAAAATGAATTCTACGATACAATGGAGAAAATGAGTGTCATGAGTAAGAAACTAGTTCCAACAATGGAACATACCTATGCTCAATGCAAGGAAGTGTATGCAGGATGTGGACACTCTGAGGAAATTTTTCTCTTAGGGTACATGGTGTCAAGCTGCAAAGGATATAAACAAGGATCTGCTTGACTAGTGATGCAAATTGTTGAGGTAATAGGCTTATAATGAGAAAGTTATAATCGACAATAGGCTCAATACTGAAAGAGATAACTCCAAAGAATGTCCTTTTTTGTAAATTTAGTCCCCTAGGCCAAAAAAACTATAAAACAATACCCAAGAGAACTCTTCTAGCCACTAGTGACTAGAGTATTCCTTTTTTGAAATTAGTCAACTTGGTCTGAAAAAGGGTTAAAATTACACCGAATAGATTTCCTTTCAAATCTATTTAACGAGTGTGAAAGAGACAAGTTCACTTGACAATATTTTCTCTTTTTAATAGATTCAAAAAAGAGCTTAACTAAGACTTGGTGGAAGTCCCATAGGTATAGGTTTTAATGCTTATGAGTAAGAATATGAGGTTTGAACGCAAAGTCATATTGGAACTATAAAGGATTCTCGGTCCTATGGAATAATATCTGCATGGAAAACATATGACACAAAGGTTCTAACTAGGGCACCCATGTTTGGTAAGACTCTACCATTCAATAAAGAAACCTCTAATAGCAGTAGGAAGGTTTTGTGTCGCTATTAAATGGGTTTGTACCTAAGGCATACGGATCGCAGTCATAGGATAATGCAAGATGGAGTGGCAACCTATCCTATATGTTGGTTAAAGAAAATACCTTCCAAAGTCACAAATGGATGATATGATGCTAGAAACTGAAAAAATCCCTAGAAAAAACCACCAAAACCAACTCCTTCCACTGTACTATTAGTCCATTAGGTCAAAAAATTAGCAAAAACTATGTAAAGTGGGTAACATTTTTCTACAAATAGTAAAAATAACCAATTTTACCATACCAATTGAGGCTTTTACCCACATAGTTCATTTTGGACCAATTTACCTAGGATCTTTGAGTGTCAATTGCGATAGCTATGAGTGACAAAATTGACAACCATCTGGACCAAGTAAGTACTCTTTCTCTCATCTTCATTTCTAGTGGTTTACATTTAAAAATTAGGCCCCATTTTTTGAGTTTTAAAGGGAAACAATTATGATTTAGGGTGTACGTTAGTTGCAGTTCATCGGGTCACATATCTGGAGACATGTACACAGGAAAATAAAATCACTCCCACATATATGTGGCCTTGCATAGGACTGTTAACATTACAACTCACATACAAGTCCATAAACAATTTTTTTAAAGAGTTTGACTCAAAAAAGGGTTTTCCTTTTGCAGGATGGTACTTGAATGGAGAGAGAGAGAGCATGTGAAAGTGGATGCAACAGTGGAAAGAGATGCAAGGGCCAAATAGGCTCTAAAAATATGTGGGATTTACAATTTTTTGTCTCTCAAAGGAAAGAGGGCTCAAGTGAGATTGCTTCAAATTGAAGTAAACTTATGGGATACGGATAAAGAGGCCTTCAATATCAATGGGTAACCATTGAGAAGTGAAGTCAAGGACATCTATTTCATTACAATATTATCTCATCAGGGCGAGGTGGTGAATCTTAAATCCTAGGGAGTTGTGGGTGGTATGAACATAGAGGACTACATTTCCATCCATTGTGTTGCAGGAACATAGAAAGTAGGGAGTCAACTACCTGTCAGGGAGATCAAAAACCCAAGTCTAAATATCATCGTCCTTGTACTTACATGGATCATGGGGTCAGGCTCATTGCACCAGGAATCAAGGGAACTCATGTTCTATGTAGTGGAGTGCTTGTGACCCACAATTTACAACTGGTGCACCTCACTATTGGATAACATGAAGATCCAACTGACAAATTGCAGATAGGGGAGGAAATGGAACTTCGGGTTTGCATCTATATTATGTAGTTTTTTCTTTGAGCAAGTTCTAGCTTTGAGCCCTAGAGTGAATATCATTCCATGTGGACCATGTGATCCAACCATGTCATGATACACTGAGGTGATGAGGCAGTTAGGAGGTGGTAGGGTACCAACACCCTACAACGATGAGTTATTCTTTTGGTGGCATCAATAGGTGATAGCCATAGATGACTACCCTTATGCTGGGATCAACTACAAAGGAGATCCAAATATTCCGTTGCCATTAGATGCCGCCTACTTTGATATAGGTATGCAAATTTTTTACATATTTCATTTTTTTTGTGTGTTTTTAAAACGAATAAAAAACACAAATATTTTTGGATGGTGTCCAGTATTGATAATTACTTTGTTATGCAGATGTAGGTCTGTGACAACCAGATGGATTCCCACGACATTGGCAGAGGCATCGGGGAGACAATCCAATGAGAGGAGATGTGGAGAGAGTGGTACAAAATGTGTAGGGGAACCTTTCTCGTTTGACGCACAAGATTCCTATGGTTCAGGTAGAGGATTTTTCAGAGGATATGCAGTAGTAGGTGGTGGGTGTTCCCCATGTGTGGGTGCAACTCTTTTGGTGTCTCACAATTGCCATAGTATGCTCTCATGATATGCATTCGAAGCCCCATGCGTGGGTGTGACTCTTTCGACATCTCACAAATGCCATTGTATGATATCATGATAGGCATCTGAAGCCCCATGAGTATATGCCATGATCATTGTATCTATCAGCCATATATGTATTTTGAGGGTGTGAGCCCCATTTTGTACTATGACACCATGTTTTTGGAGAGAAGAAATATAAAAAACATTGGTCTTTGACTTTACTTTTATTACAATGTGTACATTAATAAATGTGTTTTCTTTACTTTAGATATGTGACAAATTCCAATCTAAAATATAATTAGCATATGCATCGGATACACAATTAGAACTTCTAGGTATGTGATTATAAGTAATAAAATCAAAGTGTCATTCCAAAATTCATACCCGTAGGAATTGTTGGAGTAGCTTAGGGTCTCACACATGGTAATTGTTATTCAACTGACATACTAGTAAATGGGAGTCTAGACGAACTTCTAAAGAATGAACACCATGTTAAATGGCGTTGCGTAAAATCTCTATAATGATGTTATATTTAGCCACATTATTCATTGATGACCCTAGAAAAATGCCACCTGAAGACACCAGTTGACCCTTGGGTGAATAAACCAACCAAGCGGCGAAAGCCAAGTTCTGTGTATGACAACTTGCATCGTCTGCAAATCCTAAGTAAACTGAAGACTCTGTTGACATCTTCCAACCAAGGGAAAACTTGATAAGCAAGTCGATGCCCAAAGGAAAAGATATATATACACTAAGATAAACTAGTATACAAAGATTCACGCCCAAGCTTGGGGTCTCAAGCATAATATATTTTCAAGTAGAGCCCATTTTTGGGCTCAACCAACATATTTCCTTCATAATATTTCAATTCATAGGATCCTTTTTCTAAGACATGTCACACGATATAAGGACTATGCCACATGGGGTTGAAATTTCCTCCCCCCAACGGTTCTTTAGCTTGGCCATACAAGAGGACCAAGTCACCCTCAATGTACTGCTAAGGACAGACAAACTTATCATACTGGACCTTGACACATCATTTATTTACTTTGATATTCGTAGAGGCATCTCGACGGTGCTCATATAGGATCTCTAGGTGTACGAGGAATTCTTCGAGATCGTAAGTGTCAGGTAGGAGCTTAACTGCCAGTCTAAGAAAAGGGATTTCACATTCAATAGGAAGGATCAAATCCACACCTTGTACTAACTGAAAAGGAGAAAAATCAGCGGAAGTATTAACTGAGGTTTGGTATGCCCAAAGCATGGGATAAATCATTAAATTCTAGTGATATTTTCTTTAGATGAATTTTTTTTTCAAAATGGTCTTGAGAGATTTGTTCATAACCTCTACTTGTCCATTTTCCTGGGGATAATAAGGGAAAGAATGACCATGTTTAAACCCCATTTTTTATGCTAATTCCTTCACCATTTCATTATGAAAGTGACTTCCATGATCAGTGACAATCTCCCTTGGGATTATGAAACGATCCATAATTTGATTGAACATGAAAAATGATACAGTCTTACCTTCAAATTTAATCGTACGCATGGCCTCTTCACATTTAGTAAAGCAATCTACAACCATGATAATATGTTGATTCCCCCTAACTGAAATTGGGTTGCAGTCTACAAAATCCACCCCCCACTTGGTGAAGGGACTGGTGGTGATGACCGAGTGAAGAGGGGATGGATGCGAGTTCATTTTCCAAGCGAACACCTAGCAAGGGTGACACTTCTTGATCACTTCGACACAATCTTTAAAAATAGATGACCAAAAATAACCAGCTCACATAATTTTTTGGGTTGTCACAAGCCCGGATAGATGAACACCACAAGCACCACTATGAAAGTCATTAAGAACAAACTCAACTTCCTTGTGAGTCAATAAATGATGCAAGATATTATCTTCAACGATACAAAGTGTTGCCAATGATAAGGTAGTTTTTATCTTGATACCATTTACGTTGTTGATCGTCTCTTGACAGATGCTGAGAGAACTTCAAGGTTTGAAGATATATCAAAATGTCTCGATACTAGGGGTCCAAAGACGAGATAAGAAAAATATGTTCATCTGCGAATGAATCATTATGAATAACATCCTCATCTAGTAGAGGGAAGTCTGAAAAAAATTAGCGATTTCTTAGATTTTTTTGAAGAAAAATGGAGGTCAAACTCTTGAAAAATGACAATCCACTTATTATATTTTCCCTCTATGATACACCTAGTAAGGACGTATTGAAATATATTGACATCATAAACTATGGTAGTTTTTCAAAGAAATATATAATGCCACAATATTTGAACCACATGTATGACAACCAAGGCTAGATTCTCAACATGAGAGTACTTAAGTTCAGAGCTGACCAAGTTTAGACTAAGGTAGTGGACAATGTGCTCATGGATCTCATTTTCCGCCCGAGCTAGAACCATACCAATCATCCCTTTGAATGCACTGATATAAAGAAAATAATCTCTATTGTAGTCTGGAGGCTTCAACAGAGGCATCGATACCAATGATTTCTTAAGGGAATTGAAGTATTCCTTGGCTCGCTCATCCCATATAAACAGAGTGTTCTTCTTCAAGAGACATGAAAACATTAGTAATATTTCCATAGTTTACTATAAGTCGACGTAAAAACTTAGCTTTCCCCTGTAAACCTTGAAGTTGACAAATGTTGCGCAGGGTAGGAAATCGAAGTATTGCCTCAACCTTCATAGGATCCACCGTGATCCCACTCTCAAAAACTAAGAATCCTAAAAGAAGACTTGAACTAACACAAAATATGCACTTGTAAGGGTTTAAATGTATGTGATAATAATGGCATCTGGACAAATTCTTCCAGATTCGCCATAGTAGGAGTTATTTTAGTTGGTGTTTCGAATCCAATACCAGGATCCATNGTGTATGCAGGATGTGGACACTCTGAGGAAATTTTTCTCTTAGGGTACATGGTGTCAAGCTGCAAAGGATATAAACAAGGATCTGCTTGACTAGTGATGCAAATTGTTGAGGTAATAGGCTTATAATGAGAAAGTTATAATCGACAATAGGCTCAATACTGAAAGAGATAACTCCAAAGAATGTCCTTTTTTGTAAATTTAGTCCCCTAGGCCAAAAAAACTATAAAACAATACCCAAGAGAACTCTTCTAGCCACTAGTGACTAGAGTATTCCTTTTTTGAAATTAGTCAACTTGGTCTGAAAAAGGGTTAAAATTACACCGAATAGATTTCCTTTCAAATCTATTTAACGAGTGTGAAAGAGACAAGTTCACTTGACAATATTTTCTCTTTTTAATAGATTCAAAAAAGAGCTTAACTAAGACTTGGTGGAAGTCCCATAGGTATAGGTTTTAATGCTTATGAGTAAGAATATGAGGTTTGAACGCAAAGTCATATTGGAACTATAAAGGATTCTCGGTCCTATGGAATAATATCTGCATGGAAAACATATGACACAAAGGTTCTAACTAGGGCACCCATGTTTGGTAAGACTCTACCATTCAATAAAGAAACCTCTAATAGCAGTAGGAAGGTTTTGTGTCGCTATTAAATGGGTTTGTACCTAAGGCATACGGATCGCAGTCATAGGATAATGCAAGATGGAGTGGCAACCTATCCTATATGTTGGTTAAAGAAAATACCTTCCAAAGTCACAAATGGATGATATGATGCTAGAAACTGAAAAAATCCCTAGAAAAAACCACCAAAACCAACTCCTTCCACTGTACTATTAGTCCATTAGGTCAAAAAATTAGCAAAAACTATGTAAAGTGGGTAACATTTTTCTACAAATAGTAAAAATAACCAATTTTACCATACCAATTGAGGCTTTTACCCACATAGTTCATTTTGGACCAATTTACCTAGGATCTTTGAGTGTCAATTGCGATAGCTATGAGTGACAAAATTGACAACCATCTGGACCAAGTAAGTACTCTTTCTCTCATCTTCATTTCTAGTGGTTTACATTTAAAAATTAGGCCCCATTTTTTGAGTTTTAAAGGGAAACAATTATGATTTAGGGTGTACGTTAGTTGCAGTTCATCGGGTCACATATCTGGAGACATGTACACAGGAAAATAAAATCACTCCCACATATATGTGGCCTTGCATAGGACTGTTAACATTACAACTCACATACAAGTCCATAAACAATTTTTTTAAAGAGTTTGACTCAAAAAAGGGTTTTCCTTTTGCAGGATGGTACTTGAATGGAGAGAGAGAGAGCATGTGAAAGTGGATGCAACAGTGGAAAGAGATGCAAGGGCCAAATAGGCTCTAAAAATATGTGGGATTTACAATTTTTTGTCTCTCAAAGGAAAGAGGGCTCAAGTGAGATTGCTTCAAATTGAAGTAAACTTATGGGATACGGATAAAGAGGCCTTCAATATCAATGGGTAACCATTGAGAAGTGAAGTCAAGGACATCTATTTCATTACAATATTATCTCATCAGGGCGAGGTGGTGAATCTTAAATCCTAGGGAGTTGTGGGTGGTATGAACATAGAGGACTACATTTCCATCCATTGTGTTGCAGGAACATAGAAAGTAGGGAGTCAACTACCTGTCAGGGAGATCAAAAACCCAAGTCTAAATATCATCGTCCTTGTACTTACATGGATCATGGGGTCAGGCTCATTGCACCAGGAATCAAGGGAACTCATGTTCTATGTAGTGGAGTGCTTGTGACCCACAATTTACAACTGGTGCACCTCACTATTGGATAACATGAAGATCCAACTGACAAATTGCAGATAGGGGAGGAAATGGAACTTCGGGTTTGCATCTATATTATGTAGTTTTTTCTTTGAGCAAGTTCTAGCTTTGAGCCCTAGAGTGAATATCATTCCATGTGGACCATGTGATCCAACCATGTCATGATACACTGAGGTGATGAGGCAGTTAGGAGGTGGTAGGGTACCAACACCCTACAACGATGAGTTATTCTTTTGGTGGCATCAATAGGTGATAGCCATAGATGACTACCCTTATGCTGGGATCAACTACAAAGGAGATCCAAATATTCCGTTGCCATTAGATGCCGCCTACTTTGATATAGGTATGCAAATTTTTTACATATTTCATTTTTTTTGTGTGTTTTTAAAACGAATAAAAAACACAAATATTTTTGGATGGTGTCCAGTATTGATAATTACTTTGTTATGCAGATGTAGGTCTGTGACAACCAGATGGATTCCCACGACATTGGCAGAGGCATCGGGGAGACAATCCAATGAGAGGAGATGTGGAGAGAGTGGTACAAAATGTGTAGGGGAACCTTTCTCGTTTGACGCACAAGATTCCTATGGTTCAGGTAGAGGATTTTTCAGAGGATATGCAGTAGTAGGTGGTGGGTGTTCCCCATGTGTGGGTGCAACTCTTTTGGTGTCTCACAATTGCCATAGTATGCTCTCATGATATGCATTCGAAGCCCCATGCGTGGGTGTGACTCTTTCGACATCTCACAAATGCCATTGTATGATATCATGATAGGCATCTGAAGCCCCATGAGTATATGCCATGATCATTGTATCTATCAGCCATATATGTATTTTGAGGGTGTGAGCCCCATTTTGTACTATGACACCATGTTTTTGGAGAGAAGAAATATAAAAAACATTGGTCTTTGACTTTACTTTTATTACAATGTGTACATTAATAAATGTGTTTTCTTTACTTTAGATATGTGACAAATTCCAATCTAAAATATAATTAGCATATGCATCGGATACACAATTAGAACTTCTAGGTATGTGATTATAAGTAATAAAATCAAAGTGTCATTCCAAAATTCATACCCGTAGGAATTGTTGGAGTAGCTTAGGGTCTCACACATGGTAATTGTTATTCAACTGACATACTAGTAAATGGGAGTCTAGACGAACTTCTAAAGAATGAACACCATGTTAAATGGCGTTGCGTAAAATCTCTATAATGATGTTATATTTAGCCACATTATTCATTGATGACCCTAGAAAAATGCCACCTGAAGACACCAGTTGACCCTTGGGTGAATAAACCAACCAAGCGGCGAAAGCCAAGTTCTGTGTATGACAACTTGCATCGTCTGCAAATCCTAAGTAAACTGAAGACTCTGTTGACATCTTCCAACCAAGGGAAAACTTGATAAGCAAGTCGATGCCCAAAGGAAAAGATATATATACACTAAGATAAACTAGTATACAAAGATTCACGCCCCAGATTGGGGTCTCAAGCATAATATATTTTCAAGTAGAGCCCATTTTTGGGCTCAACCAACATATTTCCTTCATAATATTTCAATTCATAGGATCCTTTTTCTAAGACATGTCGCACGATATAAGGACTATGCCACATGGGGTTGAAATTTCCTCCCCCCAACGGTTCTTTGGCTTGGCCATACAAGAGGACCAAGTCACCCTCAATGTACTGCTAAGGACAGAAAAACTTATCATACTGGACCTTGACACATCATTTATTTACTTCAATAGTCGTAGAGGCATCTTGACGGTGCTCATATAGGATCTCTAGGTGTACGAGGAATTCTTCGAGATCGTAAGTGTCAGGTAGGAGCTTAACTGCCAGTCTAAGGAAAGGGATTTCACATTCAATAGGAAGGATCAACTCCACACCCTGTACTAACTGAAAAGGAGAAAAATCAGCGGAAGTATTAACTGAGGTTTGGTATGCCCAAAGCATGGGATAAATCATTAAATTCTAGTGATATTTTCTTTAGATGACAATTTTTTTCAAAATGGTCTTGAGAGATTTGTTCATAACCTCTACTTGTCCATTTTCCTGGGGATAATAAGGTAAAGAATGACCATTTTTAAACCCCATTTTTTATGCTAATTCCTTCACCATTTCATTATGAAAGTGACTTCCATGATCAGTGACAATCTCCCTTGGGATTATGAAACGAGCCATAATTTGATTGAACATGAAAAATGCTACAGTATTACCTTCAAATTTAATGGTACGCATGGCCTCTTCACATTTAGTAAAGCAATCTACAACCATGATAATATGTTGATTCCCCCTAACCGAAATTGGGTTGCAGTCTACAAAATCCACCCCCCACTTGGTGAAGGGACTGGTGGTGATGACCGAGTGAAGAGGGGATGGATGTGAGTTCATTTTCCAAGCGAACACCTAGCAAGGGTGACACTTCTTGATCACTTCGACACAATATTTAAAAATAGATGACCAAAAATAACCAGCTCACATAATTTTTTGGGTTGTCACAAGCCCGGATAGATGACCACCACAAGCACCACTATGAAAGTCATTAAGAACAAACTCAACTTCCTTGTGATTCAATAAATGATGCAAGATATTATCTTCGACGATACAAAGTGTTGCCAATGATAAGGTAGTTTTTATCTTGATACCATTTACGTCGTTGATCGTCTCTTGACAGATGCTGAGAGAACTTCAAGGTTTGAAGATATATCAAAATGTCTCCATACTAGGGGTCCTAAGACGAGATAAGAAAAATATGTTCATCTGCGAATGAATCATTATGAATAACATCCTCATCTAGTAGAGGGAAGTCTGAAAAAAATTAGCGATTTCTTAGATTTTGCTGAAGAAAAATGGAGGTCAAACTCTTGAAAAATGACAATCCACTTATTATATTTTCCCTCTATGATACACCTAGTAAGGACGTATTGAAATATATTGACATCATAAACTATGGTAGTTTTTCAAAGAAATATATAATGCCACAATATTTGAACCACATGTATGACAACCAAGGCTAGATTCTCAACATGAGAGTACTTAAGTTCAGAGCTGACCAAGTTTAGACTAAGGTAGTGGACAATGTGCTCATGGATCTCATTTTCCGCCCGAGCTAGAACCATACCAATCATCCCTTTGAATGCACTGATATAAAGAAAATAATCTCTATTGTAGTCTGGAGGCTTCAACAGAGGCATCGATACCAATGATTTCTTAAGGGAATTGAAGTATTCCTTGGCTCGCTCATCCCATATAAACAGAGTGTTCTTCTTCAAGAGACATGAAAACATTAGTAATATTTCCATAGTTTACTATAAGTCGACGTAAAAACTTAGCTTTCCCCTGTAAACCTTGAAGTTGACAAATGTTGCGCAGGGTAGGAAATCGAAGTATTGCCTCAACCTTCATAGGATCCACCGTGATCCCACTCTCAAAAACTAAGAATCCTAAAAGAAGACTTGAACTAACACAAAATATGCACTTGTAAGGGTTTAAATGTATGTGATAATAATGGCATCTGGACAAATTCTTCCAGATTCGCCATAGTAGGAGTTATTTTAGTTGGTGTTTCGAATCCAATACCAGGATCCAT
>JZKD02S1673639.1:87245-113332 GCA_000966675.3 Picea glauca | reverse complement strand
TGATATTGCAGTTAATCTCTTTTGACCAGCCCTCGGTGTTTTTAAAATTAGCAATAACTTTCTCATACATCCTTATTACAGCAGCCCTCAACTCGAGAGGCACTTTTATCTCTTCCAACCTATTCCAAAGTTTTTTCCTAGGAACCATGTCAAAAGCTTTTCTAAAGTCAACAAAACAACCAAAAAAATTGCTTGTAGTATTGTGCAACTCCTCTACAATGATCCTAAAGGTAACAAGATGGTCCACAGTTGAATGATATCTCCTAAACACGGTCTAGCCTTTATCTCTTTTACCGTGACTTTCTAGCCAAAGGCTAATCTTCTTTTCCAAAATAATTATAATCTTCTTATATATATATATATATATATGAGTTTTTTTTAATGTAATTTTGTATTTTAAATTTTGGTTTTTAAATTTTTTTTAAATAAAGTTCTAGATTAGTGATTTTTATTATTTTTTTTAATTATATATATATATATATATATATATATATGAATTTTCACTTGTTTTTAGTATTTTTGGGGTTTTTTTCTCATATTTGTTTTATGTTTTAAGGGATTTTTTATCATTTTGTTTTAAATAATAATAATATATTTTTAAGGTCACGGCCAAGCCAGCACATCAAATTGGTGTATGAGACCCCCTTGTTTGTGGGACAAGGGACCCCCCTCCACCCAGCGATTTGACTAGTAAAGTCTACAAAGGTATACATACCCTACCCCTCTCTGGATTTGAACCTGTGACCTCTTAAGAGGAAACACATGTTCTTAACCATTAGGCCCAATCATGCTGTATATATATACATTTCTAAAATTATTGTTTTTCGATGGAAATTTTAAATTATTTTAGTTGTTTTTTATTTTATTTTTCCACAAATTTTTTGATGGGTTTTTTTTCAAATTTGAGTTTTGAATATATATTTTTAAATATATTGTTTTCATGGAATTATGTATTATCTTGTGCTTGGACTGATAAACTAAGATTTAAAAGTAAGCACTTAAGGGTTGAATTTTTTATTTTGCTTACGGTGATAATAAATTATTTTACCACTTTATAAAAATGTGTCATTTTAATACCCCAATTTTAGAATGGGTGCTACCGATAGTAGTACTTTTCAATTTGATGGTTGATTTTGAGGTTTTGGTTTTAATGGTACCAACTGCTAAAAATACGATTTCAAATTATCTAAAATTTTAACATTTTGAAAACAAACATTATGTAACATCATTTTTTTTATTTAGGTGTTGATTTTAAGGTTTTTTCTGAGCTATTGTCTAAGTTTTGAAGACCATGTTTGAAAATGTTGTAATTTTGACCCCGTTTGAAAAAATGGTACTATCGGTAGCACGACTTTTTGATTTGGGGGTTGATTTTCATGTTTTTTATGCCAAAATATGAGTTTTTTTTGTCATAGTTCTCATCAAAATTCTTATTAAATCAGTAATTTTGTTGTTTGACAATATTCCTATATAAACAAATTGTTTGTAAGGGGTTAGCAACAACATTAATACCAATGTTTGACATATTTACACAATAAGAATTAACAATTTTTGATAGAAAACATAATATACCCACATAACCTACATAACCTAGCTGGGTAGATTACAGTCTTGCTCTTCAAAATTAAGTCATCTTTTCATTTTAACAGACTTAGATGAATTCATTTTTTAAATTAAAATGAGGAAGAGTAAAACAGTTTTGAAATACATGAGATAAATCTTAATCTAGAGAGGTTCGAGCTTTAGCGGTAACATCATTGGGTTATTCGAACAATATTAATCTTCAATCTCTCGTTAACAAAATAACTTCTAACCATAACAATTTTATTTTTTTATTTTTAACCATTGAAAATAACCATAAACATACGTGGAAAAATCTAACAGGTTGAAATGACTATATATATATATATATATATATATATATATTAAAACAAATAAACCATTTCAAAATTACATCACCTGACATTATCGTGCCACATTGTCACTTTTCAATCTTGCCACATTTTCGGGGGTTCATATAATGGTTTTGAAAACCATTCGAGGGGGGGGGACGGGGGATTAGAGCGTTGGGGCCACGTGGTTCTGGTGAAAACCAAGGTATATTGTTTTGGGGCCCCCTCCCCTCTATTAAACATTGGGCATACATGCGCGGAAAACTACATAGGAACCGTTCATTTGTTGTAACAGCACTCGCTCAATGTGCAATACAATCACAATTTATTTCTATATATAATACAACATAATAAAATGTATTAAATTTTTATTCGACTATTTATTAAATTAATAATAAAACTAATAAGATTTTAAAACTTTAGCAAATGATGTGCCACTACAGTGTAATTACTAGGCAGTTGCAAATAGATTATTAGCTTACATCTATGTTCTTTCCTGAAGCTCCTTCTACATGCACATATAATGCTATTACTTTACAGTTTATATCCCTACTTGCTCTGGGTAATGTAATTTATAGGCTTTCAGTCCTACAAAAGAATTTTTGTTCTTAAAAAACCTCTTTTGTGGTCACTTTATGGGTCAGGGTAGAGGACTTATATTTTTTTTTGGTCCAAAATACACATAGGGGTGTGTTGTGTTCCTAGAAACATCTAGGAAATGTGATTTTGTCTTTCTTGATGAATAAAATTATACTTCTTCTTAAAAAAAAAAAAAACATTTTAAAATATATAATTGAAACAATATAAAACTTAAACTAAAATAAAAAAATCAAACTCAAACAAATGTCTAACAAACTAAATATTAAGAAATTTTTATTTTTATTAAAATATAAACAATTTTACAACATAAAGTAATCATTATAAAAATAAATCATTTTTCATCATAAGGAATTTTATCCCCTAACATTAATTATAATATGTAGCATAAATTATTTACAATATATTCGATTCAAAAACTTGTCACCCAAATTTTTCAAAAACTAGAAAAAAAGGACATTGATTAGTGTTTATTTTATTTCACATAAAGCCTTTAATTAGATTTGATAACACTTCACAATCTATTGTAGAGAAAGGCTATAGGACTAGTGTAGTATAGATCCATCATACCACCAAGAGGTTTTTGTCTTGATGTTATGAATGTTGTACAAAAACAATTTGATAATGACTTGTGGTTTGCATATTTAGATTGTATGGAAGTAAAATAATTCATGAGTAAATTTGATTGGTTTAAGGATGAAAAGTTCATATTTATTTTGGGTTGTCAACAATGCATAGATACTCTGTACCATCCATGAATCATATGCATATATTCAGGAAGTACTACATATTTACAATAAATGGTGAGAAGATATGTTTATCCAATGTGGAGATAGATACAAAAAATCAAACATATTGTTTATAGATGAATGTCAATTCCATTTATAAGACAATAGCGACATGAATTGCTTAAAATTCCCATCAAGTGGGACATTTGATGGTTCGTGTGTGTGTGTGTGTGTGTGTGTGAGTGTGTGTGTGTGTGNGACATTTGATGGTTCGTGTGTGTGTGTGTGTGTGTGTGTGTGTGTGTGAGTGAGTGTGTGTGTGTGTGTGTAAGACAATAGCGACATGAATTGCTTAAAAATCCCATCAAGTGGGACATTTGATGGTTCGTGTGTGTGTGTGTGTGTGTAAGAGAGAGAGAGAGAGAGAGAGAGAGAGAGAGAGAGAGAAATTGTGTTCATTTATAAATCTTCTAGGGGCTCATCCAAGGATGTGGTAGTGGTTAAAACCATTTAGAACCACTACACATGATGATGAGTAAAATTTGTAAGTTGATTGTTAATTTAATAAGTTTTGGTATCACTGAATAATATATCTAATGTTTCAATATTACTATATTTTCATGATTGTATTTCAATATTTTTTATATAAGAATGATGATGATAATTGTATTTGTTTTAGAAATTGGTTTTTGACAGAAAAATAATGAATTGTATGTAAAAAAAATGATGTTATTTTTGGAAAATTGCATACCATATTTGCATTAAATTTACATAATAAATTTGCAATGTACAAATAGAAATATTAAGCAACATGTTGCATTTCTTCGCTTACAATATAAGAGATTTATTAAATAAATGTTGACTTTATTCAATATGAGCAGAGTCTTGTTACATGCAATTCATAAAACATCGTTACAAAACAAATCATTTCCATGAAACCTAGACATTCATACAAGTACAAATATTTATTTAATATGCCAAGCGGTTAGAAAATTCTTCAAACGTCACTTTAGTATTTTTTGCGATTAGTCTATGGACATTTGTGCAACATAAAAAAGTGAATGATATTTTTCCATTGTTATTTGAGAGAACGGAATGAAAACGAAGCAATTTAAAGTCATTCTAACATAAGATGATTGTGACATGATACCTAGAAAGGATCATGTTGGTGTTGGGGATCCATACATGTATCTCAAACCTTTAAATAAAGTTTGGGAGATCTTTAAGAGTGCTTATAATTTTGGAAACACGGTGATTGTAGACAATTTGAAAGAAAAACATATTTGTAATGATAAAGGGAATATTATGTAATTACAAAAGGTTATAATTGTGATGGTGTGAATGACACATACTTTTTAGCTCAATTGTGGTCATGCTTGCTACATTAAATGGCATATGTGATGTAAAATGTATCATAAAAAAAATTGAAACTATGGTAAATAATGTAAGTAATGGTTGCTAGCATTTACTATGTGTGACGATGTTTTACAATGGTTAAAGATCTTTTGATTCTTTGTGTTCAGTTGTGTTAGATAAATTCAATAGTAATTTTAATATTTTTATAGTATTTTCATCTAAACAAAAATTAACTGATGAAAAAATTATAAGTATTAAGTATTGATTTGCAAATCCAAGTATAGAAAACCAATATAAATAAATGCTATGTATTAAATGTTTTTTGTATTATGTTGAAATGTTTTTTATGTTAGAACTATAGTGGTATTTATGAAAAACATAATAATGACAAATTCAATTATGCAATTGTGCATAATGTTAAATAGTTTGGGTAGATGTTTTAAAACATTGTATTTGATCGTATTTATGAACGTAGAAACACATTTTGTATGGGTGACTCCAAGGAAAGAACCATATGTGATGACAAAAAGATCCATATTATTACAAAGACTTATAATTATGAGACATCAATCACAAATACTTGTAGAATTTGTGTAGCCCGTTTTAAAAGCTTTGAATGATATAGATTAAATGTGAATGAAAATTAAGTGAAATTTTGGGTTTTGTAAAGTGCAATCCAGTTTTGAGTGTTAATATAAGATCCTAAAATTACAAAATTGGATTAAACATTTTTATTTTTGGAAATCTAATTTCACATTTTTGGACTCTGATTTCACACTTTTTAAGTCCAACTTTATCATTTTGGAACCGGATTTTTCACTTTATAAACCCAAATTTTGCGCTTTGGAAACCCCAATTTTGGCCTATATTTGAAGGGGCTTAGATTGAAATTAGTCCAAAATTAACAAAATGGTTGTGTTGTGAAATATTATGTTATTTTCATTATTACCACGTTGTCGTATGCTTATTGTGTTACTATGATAATGTTAGACTAGAGCTTGTTTTAATCTCTTGTACCCATTCTAATAATCAATAGAAAATATCTATGTTTACTTAATAACTTGTTATTATTTGTTGTGTTAATCACTATTTTACAAGTGGTATGTTGTGCTAGGATTTAGGGTTAAGTATCAAATTTCGACATTTCATCGCCAAAACATCTTGAATGATTGTAGTAAGTATTCTTTCACTACTTCAATATCGTAAACATTATCTATCAAAACCAAATCATCAACATATAAAATGATTAGTAATAAAAATCCACTCATGTTGGACATCACATACATATTTGTATCTACATCACATTTTCATAATCTTTATTCTTAAACATGATCATTGATTCATGCATACTAGGATCCTTATGTTTGCTTCAAGCCCATACATTGTTTTTGGCAACTTACAGACAAAGTTATCCTTATCAAGTTCCAAGAATTAGGAAGTTTCTCCATGAATACTTCTTCATTAGTCCACCCATTTAGAAAATCATTTTTGACACTTATTTATTGAACAATCCATTTATAAAATGTTACAATAGCTAGCACAGACATTATGGTTGTCATATTTTCTATAGGAGAAAAATATTTTCATAATTGATTTCTTCCTTTTGTGCATATCCTTTGGCTACTAAATGCACCTTGTACTTGTCAACAGTACCATAAAACTTGTACTTTTTATATTGGAAACTTAACCAAATTTCAAGTTTTGTTCTTCCTCAAAGTGCATAAAGTTGCACCACTCAACATTTTTTTGCATCTTCATAGTTGTGTGGTTTATTTGTGCTAGGAAATTTAGTTATCAATGTATAATTGACTAAACATTACTTCTCTATACACTCTCTTCTTATAAGTTTCATTTTAATTTTTTGCATGCTCTCTAATTCTTTGTGTCTTCGAGTGTATCAAGTTCTACACCAAACTCTTCAAGTGTCCTCACAAACCACTTGGGTCTCCTCTATATTATAGTATACTCTTATGTTAAGGCCCTTAAGCCCCTATGTTAAGGCCCTAATAATCATTCATTATTAGTATTTTTTTATATTAGTAGGTCAGATGGAACCTTTCATTGTACTATTTCATTATAATTGTACCCTTTCATTGTTATATTAGTAGGTCGGAACCTTTCATTATAATTGTAACCTTTCATTGTTATATTAGTAGGTCAAATGGAAGCTTTCATTGTACTATTTCATTATTATATATATACCAAGGAGACTTAGTCTTAGAATCGTCTCATCTTGTCTTATGAATTAGAAATATTGTAAAAGAAGGTTTCCCCCTCAAAGTAGATTTTATTCATTGAATTTTTACCATACTCAAGGCATTGGTTCATAGCATTCGGTATTAAGAGCATTGATCCTAGGGTCTTTTTTCTTCAAGCATGACATCTTGGCATTTTCTCTAAAACATTTTTTCTAGGACATTTCAAAAAGTAAAATTTGGAGGTTACTCAGGAAACATCTCAAATTACGTCTAGAATCAATTTCAAGTTTCATCTTGTTATACCTTTGGAGATATAGCCTATGGAAGATATGGTTTTTGACTCATCCTAAAATCAATTTTAAACGAGTCATATTGGAATTTTCACTATAACGTTTTTTCATGGAAGTTTCAGATAGTAAAATTTTATGGAGACTAAGAAGAAATATCATAGTACAGATGGTATAAATTTCTAGTTCTTGTTTGATACACTTTTGGAGATATAATCCATGGAATACAAGGTTTGTGACTAATCCTAAAATCAATTATCTTGGCATTTTCCCTGTAATATTGTTTTAGTGAAGTTTCAGACTCTGAAATTTTCAAAATCTTGATTTGACACAGTGAAGTACATGTGTAAATATTTTCAAATTCTGAATCATTACATTTTATGAGATATTTCTTGTTAAAGATAGCATTTTTGCACAAGTTATTTTTTGGTGATTTTAGGATCTTTTTTCATGGTTAGCAAGCTCATTTAAAAAAAAAAATTTAAAAACATGTTCTAACATCTTTAAATAACACAGGATATGTCATTAAGTGAGTAAAATTATGGTTAGGAAAAAATACATGCAGGAAATACACTTGGTTTCACGCGGTTGGAAACACATTGTTTCATCTAGTTGGGAACTCATGTAACCCCTATCGGTACCCCTTCGAGTAGTACTATATTATATAGTACCTGTAGACAGAATCTCACTTCCATGTACCTTTGGGTATATAATAATTCCCATGGGTATACCTAAAACTAGCCTTAGATAAGATATTCATCCATCTTGTTGCTATAGTACACCAATAACAACACTTAGGGAGACCACTCTCTAATACTTGGGTAGTCAGGTAGTACGGCTAAGGGCATGGTTGAGCCTCCTTAATTAGTTCCCTGAGATATTGGGTCAATTATTATTGGCGTACCCTACACATATATCAAATAGATATAGAACCTAACACCCCCTTATCCTTAGCACCCAGTAACTCTTTTCCATGGCTCCAAAGAAAGATCCAAAAATTACTTCATCAATTAAACCTACAAAAAGATCCTTTGTGACTCGTGAAGAAAATGAGGACATGTAAAACCAGATATCCAAATTGGATAGTCGAATCAACAAATTGAATGATATGACAGTGAAAAAGGTTGATTTGGTGAATACTCAAACATATATTGAGATAAAGATGGAACAATTGGAGTAGAAGATGGATGGAAAATTGGAACATGTAGAACAGAAGATTATAGAAGCCTTAAATGGGAGGCTACCTAAAATTTATAAAGTGTCTTAAAGGACTCGGGAAAATAAAGGTAGTATTCATGTTGAACAACTTTCAATAATAAGAATTTTCTAGGTGGATTTAAATCTAATAGTGGAGTTACTTATGGATGGTTTCCAAAAGGATTTAACCTTCCCAAGGTAGAATTGAAGAATTTTGATGGAACAGAGATATTTACTTGGGTGAACCAAATAGAGAAATATTTTGAACTGCATAATATTATGGATGATAACCAAAGGATTCACATAGCAACTTTGAAATTTGAGATAAAACCGTATCATTGATATCAATGGGTAGTTAAAAGGAAGCGTCAATCTTATCATTATACTTGGGGTTTATTTACAAGAGACTTAGAAGAACTATATGGGAAATCTTAGGAACAAGACTATTTCAGTGAATTCACAATAATCAAGCACTTAGGTGATATTGAACATTGTAATTCAGAATTTTAGGTATTGTCCACAATGGTGGATAACATAAGTGATGAAAAATTGTTGGAAGTTTACATGGGTGGATTAAAAGAAGACATTAAACATGATGTTTTCCTAAAACATCCTAAAAATATTATGGAAGTTGTTAGCACTCCGTAATTTCTTAGGCTGAGGGAGAAATTGACAGAGGTAACTAAAAAACCACTTGGAGTCAAGGATCTATCCCTCCAAGACTCAGAGAGGGATCTCTCTGTATGATTTAAATTTGTTTGGATGAGATATTAGGATAGTTATGAGGATAGAAGGTTTGTTTTTAGAGTTTTTGGTTGAGACAACAAAAGAGGGCCATTGGGGAAAATGGAGTCAACAGGTTAAAGATGATTAAACGAATGAATAACTAAGACCATATGTAACAAGGAGAGGTAATCATGTCAGTGGATCCTTTGAGTTTGTGAGATGGAAAAGAAGAACAGATTAGGGTTCAATCCAAATGCAGAGTAGAGCTTATCTGAATTCTACATTCAAATTTCAGAAGAAAACATAAATATTGTTTTAAGCCAGAGTAGGGTGTCTGAGACAAATCTAGAACATAATATTCTTATAAACAATAAGGAAATAAAAAAATATGTGAAACCAGAGAATGACAAATTACATCAAGAAACACTTCACCACATAATCATGACACAAGAATCTAGAAACAAAATGTCTTTGTATTCATCCAAAAAGAGTCAATTACAACATGTTGGACATATTTACAATATCTAGTGATATTTCCATACCATCCTTCCCTTTAGGTCCAACCCTTATCCCATATCGCATTCTATCTTTTATAATTTCCCCCTTACATTCAGATCCTACAAACTAGGGGATCAAATCTGTTCTTTAACTTTTTTCATATATTTCTAGAAAAATCCTATTTATGTTCTATCCAAAATAGAGATTTGGTCTCTTTTAAAATAATGACATATATCTTAAATCTATTACAATATATTCGATTTTTACCACTGAAAGGGTAAAAATAGCAAAAATTGCCTACTGACTACTATCCTCAAATTGGAAAAGACCACAGAATTACAAAAATAGATTTATGCTTTGATCTTCTTTAAAAACCCAATATGATTGAATTTGGGCTTGACATCAACATGTTGAGGACGAGTCTAACTAGAATATCATTCTGGAAGCCTTTGAGATCATTGAGGAATCTATTTTCCTTGATTTAAGGAGATTTGGTGCTTTATGTGCATAATAGAAATTTCAGCAGCTGAGGCCAAAACAGAGTGTATTTAGCTGTCGATTTCCTGGGAACGATTTTCAGTAGCTAATTATGAATTTTGAAATGGTTCTTAGCTGGTGAAACCTGTAACTACTCCCGAATTTAGTCAAAAATGGTTGAGTTTCCCTTCGACCCTACTTCATTTGTTATAACCATTTCAATTGAAATCAAGGGAAGCTTCAGCTAGGGTATCAAGCCTAAGGTGAGATTTCGGTTTTAGCTTCTTATGGACAAGCTTGAATCTCAAAACCTTGTTCATGTTTTGCAATTTGCTATTATGTTTGCAAAGCTTCTTGTTCTTGTGCTTTACAGTTTCATACTTGATGGCTAATTGATCCAATGCAAAACCAATTCGTGTAGATGATTGTCTAAGAGTCTCATTTTCCTTCTTCAAATGCCTCTCTAACACCTTTAACTCAACATTTTCTTCTTTCAGTTTATGTACCTTAGGATTTTTGCTAACCTTATTTGTTTATGGTGTTTCATTTTCTTCAGGGGTTTCCATTTCTATAGTTGATGGCTCTGCTTCCATTTCTGCAGCTAGGGGCTCTGAATCAGAATCAGAATATGGTAGGTTTAGGAAATTTGTTGCTGCAGTTTTTCCTTGATCCTCTGCCTTTTTTCCAAACTCTAACTTCCTCTTTAACTTATTTGATTTTGAGGGATAAACCTTGGTGGCAGTTTCCACATGAGACAGTGTTCTTCTCTTCTTTTTATTGGTTTTTGGGGAAGTCAATTCCTGTGAGGGAATTCCTCTTTTATTTTCTTGAAATTCCTGCCCAAATTCTCCCCAAAACATGAGATAGTCCCAAGTCTTTTTTCTTCTATTGAGCTCTTCTAAAACTATAAATTCTCTCAGCCCATGATGAAAAATGTTGTTGCTAGATTTATGAGGCTTGAACTTTGGATGACATTTTGGTAAGACTCTTAAGAAGGTAGAAAGGCATATTTAGAGGTTTTTTACCTGTGAAATGGAGGAGTAGTCTGAAGTGATAGAGCATGTTCCTTCCATATCTTCCCTCACAAGTGATGTAAACCTAGATCATCTTTAGCAATGTTTTCCACTTCTCCTCGAAGTAACTCCTGGGGATATCTTTCTGCCATTTCATATGTTGATGTTCTTTTTTGAGGAATGACCTAAAATCGATTTTCTTGATTGAGGTGGTCTTAAAACACCTTTGTCCTACACTAGGCATCTTTGTGGTTGCTGCAACACTGGCCTCATCTATCTGCATCACCACAAGCCCAAGTTGAACCTTGAATCCATAAAAGATTTTGGAAAATGCTTATATGATGCCCTGATGGTACCCCTAGAGCTTTTGACAGAACCTGTATCATCTAGCCTCCTTGAATAGTTCACAAACCTCAGGGTGTGCCTCAAGGTATGAGGTTTCCTACAATTCCTTCCTGAGAAGGGCACATCCTGTTGAGATCTTCATCACCAGAACTGTTAGAAATTATTTTAAGACTGGATTGATGACAGAGGATCTAGGGTATGTAATAAGAAAGAAGGTGGGTTAAAATGGAGGAGGGATAAAATAGTGAGTTTCGGGATAGAGTCAAAGGATGAATATGGTTTGGGCGACTATGGACGGATTTAACACAACCACAAACTGACAATCAACCGGTTCAAAGAATGAGAATGATCGAGACTATTTTAGTATCAATTTGATAGGATGAGAACGATCTAGGGTTATGATCACTAGATAGATCATGGGATAAACGATTCAAAAACCTTTACAAAACCGGACTAATGATCACTAAAAATGGTTTTGACATCATGTCCACAAATGATGATTGATGTAGCATCGCCGCTATGAGATTGATGAGACCCTTTAAACGCTTGAGACATTCGGCACTTTTGGCAGCTAATGATAGGTATGAATAAGTCATTTATCTACCAAAATTTTTAACTTTCAGTAGCTAACAGCTATAAGGTTTTGACTTTTAGCTACCAAAAATCGAAATTTCTGCCACAAGTGGAATATAACCAAATTCATGAAAACAACTAATTGAGCCACTCTAAACCTTCAAAATCTCATGGGGATGCATCATAATTCCAACTTACCTTGTGACATCACTAAGTATACCTGGATATCTTGTTTGAAGCATTAAATATACCACTGGACCATTACTCTTGAGAACCTTATTATGAAAACATTCTCAACTTGATCAGAACAAATCTCAAATAGATAACTGGAGAACATATGACTATATTATAGGAATCTAACATAGGCTCCAATTGGGGATGGAAGCTCCTAAGGAGGTGTCAATAATCTCATATCTATGGATTTGTAAATCAGTGCCTTATCCATTGGGCTAATCCCACAACTTGTATCTTGATCTGTCCTGCAACTTAGTGACTAGAAACCAGTTGATTATTCATTCTGACTTTGACTGAGTTTTTGAAGTAAAACAGAAATAAAATGGACCACATGCTTGCCTAGTAAGATTATTTGCATACAGTAAATATGATAATTTAAAATATATTGATCTGGTGATATTATTTATGCACATACAATCATATTCTAACCATTAGAGTGTATGACCTTAATCAATATGGAATATCCAATAAAACCAATCAAATGTTGGATTTTGCACCTTGGCTCTTTCAATATATATCACCCAATTCAGAAACATATCTGTCAATGGTATTTGAAAAGGATTGTGAGCCTGGTTATCATAATAGGGAGCTTGATAAACCTTCAACATAGACCTGACCTATTTCTTGGCATTCCAATTTAACCAACTCAACCCCATGGTTTGAGGTTGTATTAATGTTATTTACATCCTCGTGTGTTTCCCGACATGGTTGCAACTTTTCTGATGGGTTTTGAAATGATACTTATGTTGAACACAACGTTGAAGTTGATTGTCTAATCATATCCATATTATAACAAATTTTGAGATCATTAAGGGTAAATGAAACTTGATTTTGAAAACACAAACTATCTAGCATATCAGCTATTGGGTCATATAATGCTTTAGATGATCGTGGCATTGGATCTACTAGAACCTCATGGTTTACATTGCAATTCTCAATCAGAATATGACCAAAATCCCCTCTCACAAATTGAAATGAACTAAAGCATAAGGGCAGGGAATCAAAATGAATCATCTCACCACTTGTCTCGGGATCTGTGATTTCATCTGAGGTTCAACTTTCAAAAAGACTCAAGGGATGCACCTCTGGATCTAAAGCAAGTTTTGTACCATCCATGTTTTCCTCAACTGATGCAATAGAAAATTCCTCATCTTTTCTATTTACAATCGTCTTGCAATGTTCTCTCAGGAGTGAGGAAAAACATAGGGGCAGGCATTTTTCATTCACTGGAAAACTTTATGCATTTTCCTCTTTGTGGTCTTTCTTAGTATGTAGAGTTTGATTGTTATCTTCACATTGTGATAATTGGGCTTCTTCTTCCCATGAAGATAGCATTGATTGCTCTGGACAGTTGGCATCAACCTTAACCGCATAATCATCACCCTGATGATCATATACGGGAAAATCATCTACATATGCAAGGTCATCAAACATGCACGTCATCTCAGGAGTTTTTTCCATCACCATCTGATTTTGAACTTCATATTTGGCTATATCGTGGATTGAATATATGAAGTAATCATTTGGTGGTTCAGAATACTGAGCTTGAACTAGAAAAATCTTGGGGACATTGATATTTGTCCTTTTTGGTATTAATGGAACATGAGGTCTTCGAACAACAAGTTCCTCTTTCCTGCTAATCATATGCATCACTTCATTGACTGTGTTGGTCATAATATTTAGTTTCATTTCTTAAGATACCATATGTTCCTTTTCTATTATGTCTTTCATAAATGCTTTCAATTTTTCCTTCTTGTTCAGCAGGTTAGCTTCCACATCAACCGCAATATTTTTCATTTCTTCAAGGGTTGCAGTGTTCCTTTCTCTTAATTGAAATTCCATTTCAGGATCGAAGGCATCTCAGAAATGTAAGTGAGATAATCCTAGGGGTGGCCTTATATCAGCAAGCATTGAATGATATACCTTATTGAACCTAGATGAAAAATGTTTCACTATCTCCCCTGGTTGTATTTTCAAGTGGTCATATTCTTCTAGGATGAGGAAGATATTTCCCATGATCACCCATCTATCTAGGAAAACTTGCGTAAATTGATGAAAAATTCTAATGCTTGCAGTTGGAAGATTCGTAAACCAATTTTTAACTTTACCTTGCAATGATAGAGAAAACATCCTAATACATACATCATCTTCTTCCACCTCAAACAGATCAAGAAAATCCTCAAGATTTTGAATGTGTTTTTCAGCAGTGATGTTTGCATTGTCTCCATCAAAACTGGGTAGATTATTGTTGTAATTGGCAGGGAGGTCATGAAGAATAGGAGGCAAATCTAGGGGCTTGTATCTGTCTGGAAGTTTTACAGGTATAGGAGGTAAAGCAAGGGGCTTATAGCTAACTAGAATATCAACAATAGTAGGAGATAAAGCACAAGGTTTATGTCTCACTGGGCTATCTACAGGTATTGGAGTGTGTACCAGAGCTATATGGGTGGGTTGAATCCTTTGAGGCTCTTCAGCTTGAAACCGATCATTATGAATTTTAGCAATATACTCTTGACCTGGATCAGAATAAGATAGAACATAATTACATATAAAACCAAAAATGTCTTGAATACAATTTGAGCTTGAATACTTGATCCTTCCAAATTGCTTGGTCATGTTTTAGTTTCTTCCTCCAGTGGAGTCTCTGAATTGGAACTGGCCTGGAGTTGATTGGAATTGCTAGGTGAATGATTTCATCCTTCTTGTGCCGGGTCACTGTCCACCATCAGTAATCAGATATGGAACTTGCTATGCTTTCTGAGGAACATTCCCCAGTATGGTCGCCACTATGTTAGCACTTCATAATTTCTCAGGCTGAGGGAGAAATTGGAAAAGGTAACCACAAAACCACTTAGAGTCAAGGATATATCCCTCCAAGACTCAGAGAGGGATCTCTCTATATGATTTAACTTTGTTTGGATGAGATATGAGGCTAGTTATGAGGATAGAAGGTTTGTTTTTAGAGTTTTTGGTTGAGACAACAAAAGAGGGCCATTGGGAAAAATGGAGTCAACATGTTAAAGATGATTAAATGAATGAATAACTGAGACCATATGTAACAAGGTGAGGTAATCATGTCAATGGATCCTTTGAGTTTGTGAAATGGAAAAGAAGAATAGATTAGGGTTCAATCCAAATGCAGAGTAGAGCTTATCTGAATTCTACATTCAAATTTTAGAAGAAAACATAAATATTGTTTTAAGCCAGAGCAGGGTGTCTAAGACAAATCCATAACATAATATTCTTATAAAAATAAGGAAAGAAAAAATATGTGAAACAAGAGAATGAAAAATTACATCAAGAAATACTTAACTACATAATCATGACACAAGAATCTGGAAACAAAATGTCTTTGTATTCATCCAAAAAGAGTCACTTACAACCTGTTGGACATTTTTACAATAGGTGGTGATATTTCCATACCATCCTTCCCTTCAATTCCAACCCTTATCCCATATGGAATTCTATCTTTTATAATTTTCCCCTTATATTAAGATCCTACAGACTAGGGGATCAAATCCCTTCCATAACTGTTTTCAGATATTTCTAGAAAAATCTTATTTATGTTCTATCCAAAATAGATATTTGATCTCTTTCAAAATCATGCCATATATCTTAAATCTATTGCAATATATTTGATTTTTACCACTAAAAGGGTAAAAATAGCAAAAATTGCCTACTGACTACTATCCTCAAACTGGAAAATACCACAAAATACCACAAAATTCCAAAAATAGATTTATGCTTTGATCTTATTTAAAAACCCAATATGATTTAATATAGGCTTGACAGCAGCATGTTGAGGGTGATTCATAACTAGAATATATTTCTAGAATCCTTTGAGATCATTGAGGAATCTATTTTCCTTGATTTAAGGAGATTTGGTGCTTTCTGTTCATAACAAAACTTTCGACAGCTAAGGAAGCCAAAACAGAGTGTATTTAGTTGTCGATTTCCTGGGAACGATTTTTGGTAGCTAATTATGGATTTTGAAACAGTTCTTAGCTGGAGAAACCTGTAACTGCTCCTGAATTTAGTCAAAAATGGTTGAGTTTCCCTTCAACCCTACTTCATTTGTTATAATCACTTCAATTAAAATCAAGGGCAGCTTCAGCTAGGGTATCAAGCCTGAGGTGAGCTTTGGGTTTTAGCATCTTGTGGACAATCTTGAATCTCAAAACCTTGTTCATGTTCTCCAATTTGCTATTATGTTTGAAAAGCTTCTTGTTCTTGTGCTTTACAGTTTCATACTTGATGGCTAGCTGATCCAATGCAGAACCAATTTTGATAGATGATTGTCTAAGAGTCTCATTTTCCTGCTTGAAATGTCTCTCTAACACCTTTAACTTAGAATTTTCTTCTTTCGGTTTTTGTACCTTAGGATTTTTGCTAACCTTCTTTTTTTATGGTGTTTCAGTTTCTTCAAGGGTTTCCATTTCTACAGTTGATGGTTCTGCTTGAATCAGAATCAGAATATGGTAGGTTTAGGACATTTTTTGTTTTAGTTTTTCCTTGATCCTCTGCCTTCTTTCCAAACTCTAACTTCCTCTTTGACTTGTTTGATTCTAAGGGAGAAACCTTGGTGGCAGATTCCACAGGAGACGGTTTTCTTCTCTTCCTTTTACTAGTTTTTAGGGAAGTCAATTCTTGTGAGGGAGTTTCTCCTTTCTTTTCTTGAAATTTCTGCCTGAATTCTCCCCAAAATAGGAGATAGTCCCAAGTCTTGTTTCTTCTGTTGATCTCTTATAAAACTATCAATTTGATCAGCCCATGATGAAAAAGGTTGTTTCTAGATTTTTGAGGCTTGGCCTGAACTTTGGATGACATTTTGGTAAAACTCTTAAGAAGGTAGAAAGGCATATTTAGAGGTTGTTTACCTATGAAATGGAGGATTAGTATGAAATGATAGAGCACGTTCCTTCCATATCTTCCCTCACAAGTGGTGTAAACCTGGATCATCTTTAGCAATGTTTTCCACTTCTCCTCCAAGTAACTCCTGGGGATATCTTTCTGCCATTTCATATGTTGATGTTCTTCTTTGAAGAATGAAATAAAATCAATTTCCTTGATTGAGGTGGTCTTAAACCACCTTTCTCTTGCACCAGACATCTTTGTGGCTACTGCAACACTGGCCTCATCTATTTGCATCACCACAAGCCCAAGTTGAACCTTAAATCCATCAAGGATTTTGGCAAATGATTTTGTGATGCCCTAATGGTACCCCTAGAGCTTTTGATAGTATTTGTAGCATCTAGCCTCTGTGAATAGTTCACAAGCCTCGGGGTGTGCCTCAAGGTATGAGGTATCTTGCAATTCCTTCCTGAGAAGGGCACCTCATGTTGAGATGTTTATCACCAGAACTATTAGAAATTATTTTAAGATTGGATTGATGATAGAGGATCTAGGGTATGTAATAAGAAAGAAGGTGGGTTCAAATGGAGGAGGGATAAAACAGTGAGTTCCAGGATAGAGTCAAAGGATGAAGAGGGTTTGGGAGACTATGGGCAGATTTAACACAACCACAAACCGACAATCGACCAGTTCAAAGAATGAGAATGATTGAGACTGTTTTATGATCGATTTGATAGGACAAGCATGATCTAGGGCTATTATCACTAGATATATCATGGAATAAATGATTCACAAACCTTTACGAAATCAGACTAATGATCACTGAAAACGGTTTTGGAAGCATGTCCACAAATGATGACTGATGTACCACCGCCGCTATGAGATTGATGAGACCCTTTAAACACTTGAGACATTTAGCACTTTTGGAAGCTAATGATAGGTATGAATGATTCATTTAGCTACCGAAAGTTTTAACTTTCAGTAGCTAATGGATATAAGATTTTGACTTTTAGCTACCAAAAATCGAACTTTCTGCCACAATTGGAATATAACCAAATTCATGAAAACAACCGATTGGGCCACTCTAAACCTTCAAAATATCATGTGGATGCATCATAATTCCAACTTACCTTGTGGCATCACTAAGTATACCTCGATATCTGGTTTGAAGCATTGAATATACCACTAGACCATTACTCCTGAGCACCTTATCATGAAAACATTCTCAACTTGATCAGAACAACTCTCAAATAGATAATTAGAGAACATGTGATTGTATTATAGGACCCTAACAGAAGTTATACAATTATCTCATCATATTCAAGCCAAGAATAAGGCTACACACAAGTCTACGATTGGAGCATATGCAAGAAGATGAGATCATTTTGGGGTTGATAAGGCAACCTTACCTCAACCTACTTGAATATTACATAAGGAAATGGAGGAAAGAGGAGCAAAAGGACTATGCTTTTATTGTAACAATAAATTGTCAAAATTACATAAATGTCAAGAAACAAAATTGTTCACCTTGGAAAATAACGATGAAGAGGAAGTGGAGGAATCTACACAAAGAAATGAGGAATAACTTTTCAACTTCAAAGACTATTAAATAGAGGCTGAAATTGTGCACAACATTGATTCAAATAGGTGTGAAATATATGTTCATGCACCTCAAAACCACAAGATTGAAAACATTGATTGGAATAGGTGGATGGTCATTGAGATCCACCTGGATTACAATATCATTCTCCCCCTTTCTTAACAATCTCTACACATCAACAAGAAATTCAAATAGGACTAATTTTTCAAATACTCTACTACTCTAGGGTCAACAACAAACATCAAAGATCAGAACAACTTGGATCTACAAACCAGATACTTCCAAAACAAAGAAACCCATTTTTAATCATAGTATCTTCAAGATCAACAACATTTCCTCTAATACCATGGTTGAAAGGGGGAGGAGAATATGACTTGTTTGCAGAATTTTGTTTCTACATAACTCCACTTCCTTCCAGGGAAAGGATAAACACACTCAATGTTAATAATTTATCAACATTTATGCCAATGTATTTTCTAGATATGCAACCTATCCAACAAAGTGCAAATGTACTTATGACTTTGTTAAGTATAACACAACAACATTCCATTGTAGCAAATGCAAATTTCATCAACATGCACTAGTTCTACATGATCAACATCCCATAAAATGCCAAGACAATCAACACAATTAGGTTTTAAAATGTCTTATATGTTAAAACAAAATTCCAAATGAAATTATAAGATTAATCATCACAATAATGTACCATTCACCATAGAAAATAACTCACAAATATGTGTGGAAAATCAAACTATAGTTATATATGTAGAGTAGAGTTATAATTGGTACAACAATGCCTTTTAAGTAAAAATATCAACTACACCTTTCTTATAATGCTTGGACTCACACAATGATCACTTACAACCTATCATTTGCATAATATGTATAATTTCTATGTTCCTTACAACCCAAGACTCACCCATAAACATATTCTCTAGTAGGTAGTGTTACACCTCAGATTCACCTCAATGTACCCTACATTTGTTTACTAGATGTGGACCATCGTATGAGCATATAATGTGCCTTATTGTGCCATGATGAGCCAAAATTTTTGTTGTCATGTAATGTATTGGACAATGATTATATGTTCTATGTATTGGTATGGAGCTTATGTGCTATCTCCAAACCCCATGTGGTCGATTATGACATGTCCTTTTAGTCCCCATCTCAAGATTAGATTTTTTTATGGCTATTGTCGACTACCCCTTGGTTTGGTAACTCTCACCATGTCGATCATTTATGATATAGGTTAGATATGCAACCATCTTGGGATGGATCTACTAGGGCACATGATCTAGGGGAGTTGCATGGTCTCTTACCCCTTGTTTATGATGTAAAAATGTTTCTCTTTGTAAAGGTTTTCACACCTATGTATAGCAAACTTATCATATTTCCAAGCATGGATCCCTCTCTTATATATTCATCACACTTTTTCCATCTACTATTAGAGATGATTATGCATATGTTCACTTAGTTTCACATCTCCCAAGGAAGTGTCACGGCTCTCAAGGTAGTACACATATTTTGAGACATTGGTCACATCCTTCGAGGGCACATTTAGGCTACTTTTGCACACATAGAGATCCTCTACACATGCCACATTGGAAATCCTAGAACATTGTTCTTATTTCACCATTTTCGGAGGTGTTATCCACTTGATTTGAGTACCAACCCACACCTGTGGGGTTTATGATAGCCATGTTGGTGTTTTGGGTGATGATTTGACTTGAATATTGATGTTCCTTTCCTTGTGGAGCACCTTTTCTTAATTTTGGGGCTTGTTCATGCCTTGGAGACTACTCTTGATGATTCCTTGAGCACATTATGATGAGGTTGTCCACTTTTGAGGTCATTCTCCATTTTTTCATGATTTTGTTCCACTTGGAGGATAGGAACATTGGAGCCTTGCTTGCTTGGGAGGCTACCCTACCTTGCTTTGATGCCTCTGCATCACTCTTTTTTGATGGAACGTTGTGCTAAGAGAGAAAATTGACCACATTTTTCATGGAATGTTCCTCTTACATGAGGGTTTTATGTACATGTGGAATCATTTGATTTTGTGTTGACTTAGTCTCCTTCTTTGTGTGGATGACAATTCTTGTTTATTAATCTCCTAGGATAAATTTAAGGAAAATTAATTAAAAATGAATGAGAAGGATGTAGAATCCTCTATAAATATAGGTTCTCCTCTCATTCCAAATTGTTGTGAATTGTTGGAGATCACTTTTACAAGACATTAATAGAAAACATTTATTGGAGTATTTTGGTGTCAATTCTTAGATCTCTCTCTTTCTTGGTTAGTTTTCTTGGTTCATCAAAGATATATTGTGAATGTTCAAGACTTCTACAAAGCTAGAAATATCAATCCATTTGAGGAGTTACTTAACCACTTGGAGAGGAGATGTTATAGAGTTTGTTCCTTCATTATTCTCTTGTTAAATTGGGTAAGTACTTAATCCATTTCTTTGTTTTTTTTTTCCTTTTGGTTCCTTGGAAATGGTTTTAAGCATTACATTAACGTTACATTTGATATTGTTGTTGAAGTCTCTTCTATTGGAATATTCACCAATACTAAGAGGGGGGATGAATGAGTATGAGCACTTTTTACCTCTTTTAAACACAATATATAAACTTTAACTTTGTCAGCAGTGTTCAAAAAAAATTCATTAGCATTCATAGGAATCACCAACTTCCAAATTCTCCAACACCAACTAAAAGGAGGCACCAACCCCCTAATTTATAAGCACCAACTCCCTAAGTTCTCTGACACCAACCGGAAGGAGGCTTTGACCCCATGATTTATAGGCACCAACATGAAGGAAGCACCAACTCCCTGAGTTCTCTGGAACCAACCGGAAGGAGGCTACAACCCCCTTTCCTTGCCCCGTCCTTCTGCCTTGAAATACAAGTGTAGATTCACTATCACTAACATTGATCAACCTATAACTTCCATTGCCAATGATACATCAACCAACCTATTATTGTTACATCAATTAACCTATCACTGTCACATCAACCATCCTGTCACTATCATTGTTACATCAACCAACCTGTCACTATCATTGTCACATCAACCTATGACTACCACTATCACATCAACCTATCATTGATGATCAACCAATCATCCAACCTGTCATTGTCCATGTCACTGTCACTGATATACCATCATCAACCAACTATAACTGGATCCACTCACACGGATACCAAAACCATCACCATATCATGTGCATCTACCTGTACCATACCAAGTACATTTACCATGTACTATATCACGTACATCAACCATGTATCAAACATGTACCATCTCATGCATCAACCTCAACATGTACCAACATTACCAAGGCATGCACCTAATGCATGTACCAAGAATATGCCTCACACCATGTACCAAAGTTGTTCCTCAAACATATACCAATGCCTCAACAAGATACCAAAGGCATGACCATCACATCATCAAGAAGTATCCAAGATGTACCTCAAACCATGTGCCTCAAGCATGTGTCAACATCCATAAACCATGTACCAAGAGATGCCATCAAACATGTGCCATATCAATCATATACCATATAGAAAACCATATGCCAAGTATCCTAGATATGCCTCTAACAATATATCATATCATCACCAAGGTGTACCATGCATAATCACTACCATGACATGCCTCAAGCGTGTACCATAACAACATAAGCATAAGCATAAAAACTAACACATAAGCATACCTATGATCATGTAGTTGACCTGATACACATGATTACAAACCTGTAGCTCTTCCTCAACTTCAAAAACAAGAGAAAGCATCTTCATCAAAATTTACCGCAGTCTCACGGGACTAGTTTTGGCTTATTCACAAACCCTAACTTTCAACAGTCATAAATTTGTACCTAAATTTTAGCCTATTATGGAGAGAAAACTTGTACAACATGCCCCACACTCAATATATTATATTTGATTATGAAATTTGCACACAATATACTACAAATTGTTATATTTCCACTAAAAATTTTCTCACAGAATTCAAATCCTTTATGAAGAAGTTATGACTATTTTACCCAAAACACCTATTTGAGACTAGTTCCAGGACTAGTCAAAAACCCTATCTTCCATAGAGTGTATCTCCAAATATACAATGACACAGGAGCTTAAATTTTTACCACATGTACCATGATATGTCTTCTCAACATCCTCGAATTTTCACTATCTAATTCATTCTAGAAAAAACGTTATCGCAAAAATGGTAAGATGACTTTTAAATAACATACCTTAGAACACATCATCATGAGACTTCATCCACCCTTGGAATTTGTCCCTTCTTCACTTCATCTTCCCTTTAAAATTCACCTCAGATATCCTTGGTTACCTCAGATAAGAATCACTTGCTCACTTAGATAGATATTGAATGAACTTGTGTAAGTGAAAAGTACTTCTGAGTGGCGTCTTGAGGTGTATATATATATTTTCTAAGTAACCTCTTTCCTTAACTTTAGGGATTCTTGAATTTTCTTGTTACAACCACTTTACCCTTTCATTAATGACTTTGAAACAATTAGGGGATTCTTAATCCATCTTTGGGGCTTCCATAGGGGCTTCTTAACCCATCCTTGGGGCTTCCAAATTCATGACCTCATAACTCCTCAACCATAAGAAATTACGTGATGTTCCACCTACCATTGGAAAAGACATGACAAGGACTATCCATATATGAGTGTGCTACCTGCATTTACATTATCTTTCATGTCCTTGTTTCTAAAAAAAAATTCGGATTCATGACCACACTATGGGTTTATTGTAGATTTCTTCAAAGCTTCATCAAATGCACCCATCACATCTGTTGAAATCAACCACTCTTTTTGAAATCAATGACGACTAACTCACTATAAATATTGATCACTTATATAGGGCTTCTGGACTTCTCCAATGGTTGACATCAATGACAACCAATTGTCCAACAATATCTCCGTTTGTCATTGATAGAAACACCAACATTGATTGCAACACTCATGCTCCCCTCTTGACCATCGCTTCTCATCAATGTTTCTCTCCTCATGTTTTTCTCTCCCCCTTTGACATCAATGGAAAAGGGTATCTCCCTTTAGGGCTTATCCCCCTATCTTCATTATTATGTTATTTCTCTTCTGATATTTCTCTTTCTCCCCCTTTGATAAAAGGGTAACTTCCCCTAATGATATTGATCTTTCTTTTGGATCTCTTTCTCTAATGAATTCTCTTCCCTTGACTTCTCTGCAAGATGTCATGTATATTAATGTAGTTTTACTTGTATATGTTTCATTTCCTCTCTTCTAATGTTGTTTATTTTCCATTTGTGCTTCCTCTTGTAATTCACTGACATATATAAAAAGAATTCATTACTTGATTTCTTCATTTACTTTTCATGTTCACTTGACCATATTTTTCAATGATTTCCTTATGAATTTCGTTGATGATTCCAATTGTCAATCCATTGTTATGCACCTTCTCTGACCCATGTCTTGTGTACATGATAAGCATCTCACGAATCCATCTATGTCGATATGTCACAAATTTTCCATAACTCTACTACTCAATTGTTCACAATGCTGACCCATCTGTCATTGTACTATGATGAAGGCTTCTATGTTGCAACGGATCATCACATATTCATGTTTATCATACTAAATCAAATATTTCCACTAATCTACAATACATCCTCGAACCTGTAATGAATATATCCTTGCTTGGAAAGTATGCCAATGACATTCCTCTGATATCTGCTTGGGAAAATTGCTTCTCAGTCAATCAATCTGTCATTTTGTACTTCTACCATCTGACTTCTCTGAATATGTCTTTGCAAACACCTCAAACTACTCGAAAGATAGTTCTATGATCTGTAGAATTTCTTCTTAGAATCCCATTGTTCAATATTCATATTTATTAGGAGTCTCCAAGCCAGATGGATTAGAAAAATGCCCTCTCTAATGTGGAGTAATATTTCTCTTCATCTATAGACTCATCATCTTTGAGAACTATGATTTCTTTCTTTTTTCTTGTGGATTCATTATGATCTTGCACTAAAATTCTTGATAGTACAATCTCTTGGGATTCTTTTTGATCTTCTTCCTTTTCTCACGCTACTGCAAATCATGTGATCTCTAGGACCTATTCTTTGTTCAGCTGCTTTTCTTGTCTTTCTTTCCTTTTCCAAACCTCTGTGTATCTGACATCAATTTTTTCTTTCATGGAGCGATCTATCATGCTTCTACAATTCTGAGCTATGTGAACATAATTGTGGCATTTGTAACATTCAATGTTGTGGGGAGACACATAGGTATTTCTTATATGAACATTTCTTCCATATGCTCTACAATCTACATCCTTATGTCCAAAGTTAGTACAAATAAAGAAATGACCATAAACAAAACTTTCATACCTAGGAGTGAATGATATTCTTTGTGGTGTAGTCCTTCTAAATTCATGCCTCGATTGATCACTATCTTATGTTCTGTTGATTCCTTCATCGTTATTGAAGCTTATTTTTTGTTTAAATGTGGAGGGTATTCTTGAATATGTATCTATATTATACTCATTCTTATTTGATTCTTGTTGACCATGATTCATTCCTTTGAGTACTTCTTCATAACTCTTAGATTTTTTTTTATCCTTCCTTTCTGGAAACCCGGAGAACTTTTCTTCAATTGGTTGTGTGGAAAATCTATTTTCTTCAACGCTCTCGTTGTGGTTTTAATTTTCATTACATGAGGCCTCACTGATGTATCTAAAATCAGTTTTTTCTAGTATTGAAGATTTCTTCAATTTATTGTTAAGCTTGTCAACTACAACCCTTAATAAGACGACTTCTTCTTCAAGCTTCTCACAATCTTCTTCCTTCTTCGTCATTTGGATCTCCATTAATTATTCATTTCTCTTGGATTCCTCAAGTTGAATTTTCAAGGAGATGATGTATTATTCAAGTCTTCTTTCCCATTGACTGAATTATGCTTCAATCTTGTTTTCCTTAAGTTCTTCTTTCTACTCTGTTGCATTTCTTAGTGATGCAAATTCATCTTCTAGACACTACTTTTATTCCAACTAATTTGTGTATGTTCCTTCATTCCTTAAGGCTTCTTCTACTTGGAATTCTTTAGAACTTTGAACACCTTCCTTTAGCTTAATCAATTATTTCTCGAGTGACTTTTTTTCTTCTCTTTCTTTCTTTATTTCATCTAAACCACTAATTAGTTCTACTTCAAGATCTACTATCCATTCTTCACAATATTCTTCTTCTGAATCTGTCTGACATGATGAGCATCTTTCTTCTCATTTAGCTTTAACATCTTATTCTTTTTTATCAGTATGCTCTGGCCCTATGATATGATGAGACTCGTCAAATTATAGATTATGTATCTTATCCCAAACCTCTTTCGTTGATGAAAATTTTCCCACTTTGTCTTTTATCGGATCAGATAATCCTTCCAAGATGAAATCCATTGTTAATTTGTTGTTTCTTCTTAATTATTTATTGGTTGCAGTCTTCGAAGGATT
>JZKD02S1673639.1:67394-86179 GCA_000966675.3 Picea glauca | reverse complement strand
ACAGCATGCCCCACACTCAATATTTGATATATTATTTTGAAATTTGTGCACAAGATAATGTAGACTAATATATTTCCACTGAAATTGGTCTCATGGAATTTAGATCCTCTATGAATAATTTACGATTGTTTTAACTGGAACACCTATTTGAGACTAGTTTCAGGACTATCCAAAAACCCTATCTTCCACAAAGTGTATCTCGAAATAGGAAGTGACCTAAAAGCTGAAATTTTTATCACAAGTACCTTGATATTTCTTCGCAACAGCCTCCAATATTTTGTATCCAATTCATTCTATAAAAATGTTATAGCAAAAATGGTAAGATGACCTTTAAATAACATACCTTAGAACACATCATCACAAGACTTTATCCTCCCTTGGAATTTCTCTTTTCTTCACTTCATCTTCCCTCTAAAATTCACCTCGGATCTCCTTGGTTACCTTAGATAAGAATCACTTTCTCACTTAGATAGATATTCAATGAACTTGTGTAAGTGAAATGTATTTATGAGCGACTTATTGAGGTGTATATATACTTTTTCTAAGTAACCTCTTTCCTTAACTTTAGGGCTTCTTGAAATTAATTGTTACAACCACTTTACCCTTTCATTAATGAATTAAAACCAATTATGGGCTTCTTAACGCATATTTTGGGCTTCCATAGGGGATTCTTAACCCGTCTTTGGGGCTTCCAACTTTGTGACCTCATAACTCCTCAATCGTGAGGAACTATGTGATGTTCCATCTATCATTGGAAATGACATGATGAGAACTATCCATCTATGAGTGTGTTACCTGAATTTACACTATTTTTCATGTCCTTATTCCTCAAACAACTTTGGGCTTCATGACCACACCTATGGGTTTCTTGTAGACTTCTTCAAAGCTTCATCAAATGCACCCATCACATTTGTTGACATCAACCACTCTTGTTGAGATCAATGACAACTAAATCACCATAAATATAGACCACTTCTCTAGGGATTCCATAATTCTCCAAGGGTTGACATCAATGACAACAAACATTCCAACATCTTCCCTTGAGGAAACCCTTCTTGTAGGGCCTTGGTTTTCATGACTTGTCTTGATTAGACAAGAGACTATTTCTCCCTAAGGTTCTAGTCTCTCATTATAATCCATAAGCCTTGGATAACCAATTATTGTAGGGGAATGCTTCTTGACCCCATAAATACCTAAGTGGATACAAGGCACTATGTCTAACTCCCAACAACCAACCACAAAAGCCCTAAAAAACAAAATTATTTTCTTTCTTGCTTTTTTAAATATAAAAAAAAAATGTTAAAAAAACATACAAAAATATTTATTCATTGTCTAGTGAATGATCAATGTTATATCTAACTTGCTAGACATCTTGAATAAGGGTTTATGCTTCATTGTTAATCTATAAATCTTAAAAGGAAAATCGTCTCTCCCTCATCATGCTTTAATGATTGTTCTAACACCTTTTGGGTTGATTTGAGTTCTTCAAAATTTCTGTAAATTAATTTGCAGCATTAGAAATCAGATTTGGTGGAACCCTAAAGGATAGGGTTTGGTGCTTCAAAGGTGTATTCTAACCCTCTCCTAGTATATACCTCATTTGTAGATTATTTTTCAAGTGTATCTAGCATATCTAGTTGAGAAATCAATATCTTAGTTGTTAATTGTGTTTATCCTTTATTGGGAGATTCTCTTGGTGAAATCCTAAGGGGAATCACTATCCATTCTTACAATGTTATGAAAAGTTCACGATTACATATCAATTAAGCTTGTAATTTATTAGTGCTAGTTTGTACTTAATGTGGAAGCTATCTCTTATTTCAGACTAATCACATAATAACTAGCTCATAACCCTCTTTATATTAGGGTGGTTTATTCCCTTGTTCTCTATTGGATATTATTTAAGGCATATTATCACGTATTGGCACTATTCCATCTAATCGTATATCGAGGTGTTGTTTATTGAAGTGAATCTTGTATAGGACAATGACTTATTTGACAAGTTTACTTCACTTAGATTGGGATACCTACCATAGCTTATAGTAGTTGTCCTAACGTGAAGGGGGAAAGTACTAAGGTGACAATGGTGCATTTCCCAAGTGTGTTTACCTCCTAAGAACCACAAGTGGAGCTATTACAAGGGTGATAATTTGGGTGGTTACATTTTCTAGCATCATTTTCAGGAAAGGAATTTTTGAACATGTTTGCAAAGACGACATTACCCACGGTGGGCCATAACATTTTATGGTTTTGTTTCCAAGGAGGAACTTGTGAGTTTATTATTGGGGACCAACCTGGCTTTTAACGACATTATCCCAATAGTCTTAAAACATTTTTTTGGCCTCCCCTGGGTTGTGGGTAAGTTTTCTTGTATTTGTATCTTGATGAGATTATTTTTATTGCTAACTTGATTTGTCTCATCTGGCGACTCCACCGAAATAAAATACAACAAAAATATATGTTACAAGAAAGAACACTCAAGGTAAGCTTCTTCTTGTTCCTAAACTTGATTTCATTTGGAAAAGAAGAAAATATAAGCTTAAGACAAGGGAAGTAAGCATTCAACTAGGATTTGGATATTTACAAGATATTTGAAGATTATCTACTGATTCAACTTTCTTAACGCAAGTTCAAATCAATTCTCCTTGCTTGAAAAATTATTTCAAGCCATTTGATTTCTCTAACATTGCAGGTCAACCTCATGATATCTCTACTTCTTTGGAAAACTTTCCTTTGTTCCATGGTAATATTGCTATTAGTGATGAAGAACATTGGGATGCATTTATTGATCATATTACTACTCTTGGAGTGTGTCATCTTGATGTGATTTATAAATGTTTTTTTTTCCATTGAAGAAACATGCTAGGAAGTGGTTTCTCTCATTTCCTGGTAATAGTATTACTTCTTTCGAGGCATGTTCAAATGTTTTCTTTGATAGATGGATAGAAAAGAAGGATAGTCTATCTTTTGAATGCTTTGACTAACTTTAAAAGGAATGAGAATGAGAATGTTGATGAATTTAACAACAGGTTTGATAAGATTGTGCAAGATACCCCTCAAACTCATCAACCTACCCCAGCCACCTTTTGGATGTATTGCATGAATGATTTTCAAGGGAATTTTAGTTTCTTCCTCGACGATGTTAATTCTATAGATCTCATAGATGTTAAGAAGAAATCCAAAAGCTTAGATGAAAGTTGGAATCTCTCAGGAAATCCAGACATTTTGAGTCCTCCCAAGACTAAAATTCATCATAAGAAAACATTCTCCTACCACCAAGCCTCCTCCCAATCCAACCATGCTCCTTGTGGAATAAATGAGGAAGATGAAAAAAAATTCCATACGGATGGAAAATGCATTACAGAATAGGATTGTGCAGATGGAAAGAAACTAACAGTAGAACAAATTTCAACCAACGAATGGATATCAAGGCCCTCCACCAAATCAAAGGCCTCCTACAGCATTGGAACTAATCATTATGCTCAAACACAAACATCCTTACTTTTGTAGGGCATGCCAAATTTTTCATGATGAGAAGACTTGTGCCACTTGCTTGGAAAGAGCTAGAACATGTGATCTAAATGGAGAAAATTTATTGGATACATGTAGCGGAGTGTTTGATGGAAAATAGGAGTTCCATTTTTCCCCAAAAAACTTGCAGAGGGTCAAGGATAATTCAATTCAAGCAGAAATAGAAATCAGATTGTTTGGGGAAATGCCCTCTGTAGAAGAAATTAATCATATGTACGAGAATATATTCAAAGGTTTAACCTATCGGAGAAAAAAGAGTATCTCTCCACAATAAAATCAACAAGCAGGTCATGTGGATCCTCTTGAAAGAGAGAATCAACCTATAAGGTTTTTTGTGGAGACACCTCAAGGTAATCCTTCAGTAGTCAAATCATGTGATTTTCAAGTTTGATATGATAGGTTGGATGGGCAATGCAAAGATTCGTGTTCCCCTTGTTGAGTTAGAAAATATTTCGTCCATGAAAATTCAAATTAAAGAATTTTTGAGGTTGGAAGCGACGAGTCAAACAACCCATCTTGTGGATGAGAACGAAGATTCCCCCATCATTCTTCAAACCATGAAATGGGAAGGAAATAAGAATCCATATCACCAATCATTCTTCATATCTTTATTAGTGGGTGATTTGATGTTGCATAATTCTATGTTGGACTCTAGAGCTTCAACCAATGTAATGTCTCTTACAGTGATGAATCGTTTGGGTTTAACGAATTCTAGACCATACAAGAATATATGTGTTATGGACTCGAAAGAAGAAAAATTGTGTGTTTTATTAAAGATATTCAGGTAATCTTGAAAATTTATCCAAGTATTTATTTGGTAATGAACGTGGTGGTCATTGATGTTCTGGATGCTTAGGGTATGCTCTTGTCTCAAAAGTCAGTTGTTGATCTTGGAGGTAGCATTCAGATGGATCTATGTTATGCTATTGTCCCCACTTACAAAGGTACTTTTGTGACTCTGCACCAAGAACCGGTGAGAATATATCACATAGAAGACCCACGAGATCCTGAAGATGAACTTTGACGAGGCCAATTCCCCATTAGGTATTGGTGCAAGTATTGTATTCACTTATCCCAATGGAAATATTTCATGTTATTATTTTCGTTTGGAATTTGATGGAGCTAACAACGTAGCAAAGTATGAAGCACTCTTACTTGGTTTAAATTTGGCAAAATATATTGGAATTAGGGTTTTGAAAATTATCAGTGATTTTGATCTAATAATTATGCAAGTGAAAGGCCAGTTTGCATGTGAAAATGAAAGGTTGAAAAGGTATAGGAATGTTGTATGGGACGCCATTGAATAGTTTGATGCTTTGTCTTTAGAAGTGGAGAATAGAATGTTAAACGAAAAATCTGATGCACTAGCAGTTTATGCCTCAATGCTCCAACCTCGATGTAAAGATTTGATGGAAAAAGGGAAAATGGAAATCATTTTTAGACTTTTGACTCTGGATAACTTCATCAATTGGCATTTTTTTTATGATGATTCATAGTTTTGAGATTTATGAACAACTTGTAGGAATTTGCTAAGAATGTGATTGATTGGATAGAATAAGGGTTAGAAGCATAGTTGAAAGACAACAAGATTCTAGCCAACCTTGTATCCCTTGAAAAAATGTTTAACAGACATGAGATGTGTAAGGAGAAGAAATAAATGGTTAAGCATGATGAATATATGGAAATCAACATTAGATCCCAAGAAGATATGAAGATGGTAAATATTGGAAAAGGAACTTCAATCTAAGAAAGGAAGGCAATTGAATATTTGACCTGCGAATTAAGGGATGTTTTTCTTGGTCATATAATGATTTGAAGGCCTACAAGGGTGACATCATTCAACATACAATACCCTTGAAGGAAGGTACCAAGCCATTTAGACAAAAGTTTAGATAGATCAATCTGAAGTTGGATCCCCTCATCCAAAAGGAACTACAAAAGTTGCTTGATGCAAAGATCATTGCACTTGCAAGGCATTCAACTTGGGTATCAAATCTCATGATAGTGTGAAAGAAGACAAGCAAGATAAGAATTTGTGTGGATTTCAGTAATCTCGATGTGTCATCTAAGAAAGATAACTATCAATTTCAGAACATGGAATGTCTATTGTAGAGAATCACAGGATCAGAAATATTATCTCTATTGGAAAAAATTCCAAGCTACAATCAAGTGAGGGTAAACGAAGATGACAAACACAAGACAGCATTTACCATAGTTTGGGGAACTTACAAATATCTAATTATTCCTTTTGGTTTAGTCAATGCAGGTGTCACTTTTCATAGAGTCGTGGATTTTTCATTTAGATGCCTCATGAGAAAGATAATGGAGATTTACCAAGATGATTTGACATTCGACATCTCAAACATGTTTTTGAAAGGTGTCACAAATATGGAATCACATTGAACCCAAATAAATCAATATTTGGGGTTATTCAAGGAAAGCTTCTTGGTCACATTGTTTCAAAGGATGGGGTAAAGGTCGATCTTGAGTGGATAAAGGGAATTAAATAAATCACTCTACCCCGTAATCAAAAGGCTTTGCAATCACTTTTCAGAAAAATTAACTTCATCTGAAGATTCATCCCAAATTTTTTCGAGATCACCAAGCTTATAACCAAGTTTCTCAAAAAGGATGAAAATTTAAAATGGGATGAATATAGTAAGACAACTTTTGAAATCATCAAAGACGCGCTCATAAAATCCCTAGTACTGATAAGTCTGGATTATTCAAAGAATTTTCAATTTTTTTTTCTTCTAACGATACAATTGCAAGTGTGTTACTTCAAAAGAATGATCAAGGTGAAGAACAACCCATCGCCTTTATGAGTAAAGTTCTCAAGGATGCAGAATTAAAATATGCAATTAAGGAAAATCAATCATATGCTCTGTTCAAATCATTGAAGCGTTTCAGAACCTATATTGGGTATTCTAAGGTAATTTCTTGTGTTCCTCGTCCAACCGTAAAAGAAATTTTATCTCAACATGATTATTTGGGAACTAGAGGCAAGTCAGTAGTTAAGATTCAGGAATCTGAGTTGGAATTTAATCCCACTCAATTGATTAAAGTATTAGCTCAGATGATGGCTAAAATAAATGAAGTTTCTCTTGGATTAAAGGATGAGTGATGCCCTATGATTTCTGTAGTGATTGAAAAATTAGAACATCAAGATTGGTATATAGATATCATCTATTATCTTAAGAACTTTCTAGATCATAAGAAAAGATATTTAAGATAGAAGGCCTCCAAGTATTGTTTCATCAACCAAGGCCCTGGATGGAAAAATCTTGATGGATTGATTATCAGATGTGTCAACCCTGAAGAAGAAAATAAGTTAATGGATGAGTTTCACAAAGGATTATGTGGTGTACATCATGCAGCAAAGACCACCACTTAGAATATTCTAAGAGGTGGTTATTATTGACCTACCATATTTTTATATGTCCATGGGTTTTTCAGGTCATGCCAACCTTGTCAACCCTTTATAGGAAAACAGAAGCTCGTAGCTCTTCCTTTGTAGCCAATGATAGTGGAAGCTCCCTTCTGACAATGGGGTCTTGATTTTATTGGTGAATTCAAGGATAACTCCAGCAATGGTTACATATACATTTTTACGGATACGAATTACTTCACCAAATGAGTTGAAGCCATACCAACCAAGAATGCTACAAATAAGGTTGTCATGGATTTCTTCGTTTCGGAGTGTTGGCAAAGATTACCATCAACAGTGCCAAATCTTTTAGTTCCGCAGAATTGTCAACCTTTTTTTTTATTATGGAATTGTCCTATACCACTCCTCCAACTACTACCCTCAAGGAAATGGTGTTGTTGATTCAAGTAACAAGTATTTGATGACCATTATCAAGAGGACAATAGGGGAAAACAAGAAAAATTGGGATAGAAAGATAAAGTACAGTGTATGGGATGATAGAATAACTAAGAAAGATTCCAGTGGAAAGATCCCATTTGAGTTAGTGTATGGGATGGATGTAACATTTCCATTTCACCTAAAGATCCTATTTTATAATATAATGCAACAGTTTTCCTCTAATTCGGATGCAATATAGAATATAATATACCAACTTATCAAACTTGATGAGACCAAAAGATGTGTTTTTTATCATTTGGTACAAATCCAAGAGAAGACAAAGAAGGAGCTTGACAAGAAGGCTCGCCAACAAAGCCTTCAGAAGGGTGACCTTGTTCTCTTGTGGAACAAAAGAATAAAAAAGAAAGTTAAACATGGCAAGTTTTAAAGTCTTTGGTTAGGTCCTTGCAAAATTGAAGATGTTGTAGGTAATAATTATTTCTATGTAAGCCACTGGAATGGTGAGAAACTTCCATTTCTTGTGAATGGGAAAGTTCTAAAAATGTTCTATGAAGGTAATATATGATTCCATGGGGAATCCTTGCACTATAGTGAGTTTCCTTACCTTTTCCTACTTGTATGATTTCATTTTATTGATTTCTGCATTTTTCTTTTGTTTGAGAGTAAAAGTTGAATGTTGCTTACATGTATGTATTATCCTCTTAGATGTGGTAGTACTACTAACTTGTACTTGGACATGTATTTTATTCGTGCATGAATTTATTTCTCTTTTATGAAAGGGGAAAAGGAACTTGTGTCTCTACCCTGCCCTATATTTAATATCCATTGGTTGAGAATGTTGCAGGTTTATAGATTTCCCAAATTCTGGAGTTCTCATGTACTCTCTAGATGAGCACAAGTCTCGAGTTGGAGCCAACTATTATACCTCAAATTCACCTCAGTGTACCCTACATTTTTTCACCATATGTGGACCATCATGTGATTATATTATGTGCCTTATTGTACCATGATGAGCCAAAAGTGTGGTTGCATTTGCACTCATGTATTGTATTGGACCATGTTTAGATGTTCTACATATTGGTAGGTGTAGTATCTTCGTACCCCATGTGGTCGGTCATGGCCCATCCTTTTAGTCCCCATCTCAAGATTGGATTTTTCTTTTATGGCTATGGTTGATTTCCCCTTGGTGTTGGTAACTCTCACCATGTCGATCATTTATGATATGGGTTAGTTATGCAACCATCTTTGGATGGATCTACTAGGACATGTGATCTAGGGGAGTTGCACAGTCTCTTACCCATTTTTTTCATGATGTAAAAGTGTTTCTCTTTGTAAAGGCTTCCACACCTATGTATAGAACACGTATTGTATTCCTAAGAATGGATCCCTCTCTATTGTATTCATCACACTTTGGTCATCTACTATCATAGATGATTTTGCATATCTTCACTCAGTTTCCTATCCCTTGAGGTGGTGTTATAGTTCTTGAGGCAGTACACATATTCTGAGGCATTGATCATATCCTCTGAGGCACATTTAGGCTACTTTTTCACACATGGACATCCTCTACACATCATGCCACAATGGAGATCATATAATGTTTCTCTTCTTTCACCATTTTTGGAGGTATCGTCCACTTGATTTGAGGGTCAACCACGTTATGAGGAGGCCATCCACTTTTGAGTTCATTCTACATGTTTTCATGACATCGTTCCACTTAAAGGAGAGGAATGTTAGAGGATTTCTTGCTTGGGAGGCTACTCTACCTTGTTTTTAGGCCTCCATGTCACTCTTTTGATGGAATGTTGATCTAGGAGAGAAAATAGGCCCCATTTTTTGTGGAATGTTCCTCTTGCATGAGGGTTTTATGTACATGTGGCATAGTTTTATTTTGTATTTACTTGGTCTCCTTATTTGTGTGGATGAAAAGTCTCATTTCTTAGTATCCTAGGTTAGCTCTAAGAGAAAATAATTAATAATGAATGAGAAGGATGTAGAAGCCTCCTCTATGAATAGAATCTCTCCTCTCATTCCAAATCATTGTGAATTGGTGATCATTTTTATAAGCCATTTTGGAGTTTTTTGGTGTCTATTATTAGATCTCTCTCTTTCTTGGTTATTCAAAGATATTGTTGTGAATGTTGAAGACTTATACAAATCTACCAAGATAGATCCATTTAAGCAATTACTTAACTACTTGGAGAGGAGAAGTTATAAGGTGTGTTATTTCCTTCTTCTCTTGTTAACTTGGGTAAGTACTTAATCCATTGTTTTTTTTTTTTTGATTCCTTGGCAAGGGTTTTAAGCATTATATTGAAGTTATAGTTGACCTTGTTGGCGAAGGCTATTCCCTTGAGGAAACCCTTCTTGTAGGGCCTTGGTTTTCATGACTTTTCTTGATTAGACAAGAGACTATTTTTCCCTAAAGTTCTAGTCAATAAGCCTTGGATAACCAATTCTTGGAGGGGCATACGTCTTGACCTCATAAATCCCTAAGTGGAGACAATGAACTAATTCTAACCCCTAACAACCAACCACAAAAACCCTAAGAATTAAAATTATTTTCTTTCTCGCTTTCTAAAATATAAAAATCCAAAAAAATATAAGAAAAAACATATAAAAATATCTATTCATTGTCTAGTAAATGGTCAATGTTATATCTTACTTGTCAGACATCTTGATTTGAATCAGACTTTATGCTTCATTGTTAATCTATAACCCTTAAAAGGCTAATCAAATCTCCCTCATTGTGCTTTAAGGATTGTTCTAACATCTTGTGGGATGATTTAAGGAGTTCTTCAAATCTGTAAATTAATTTGCAGCATTAGAAATCAGATTTGGTGGAACCCTAAACGCTAGAGTTTGGTTCTTCAAAGGTGTATTCTAACCCTCTCCTAGTCTATACCTCATTGCTATATTGTTTTTCAAACATTTCTAGCATATCTTGTTGTGAAATTAATCTCCTAGTTGCTAATTGTGTTTATCTTTTATTGGGAGATTCTCTTGGTGAAACCCTAAATGGAATCACCATCCATTCTTACAAGTTTATGCAAAGTTCACGATTACATATCAATTAAGCTTGTAATTTATCATTGCTAGTTTGAGTTTAATGCAGAAGCTATCTCTTATTTTAGACTAAGCATGTAATAACTAGCTCCTAACCCTCTTTATATTGGGTAGTTTATGCCATTTTCTCTATTGGATATTCTTTAAGGCATCTTATCACTTATTTGCAATGGTCCATCTAATCATATAACAAGGTGTTGTTTTTTGAACTGAATATTTCACAGGACAACAAGTTATTTGACAAGTTTACTTCACTTAGAATGGGATACCCCCCGTGGCTTCTAGGAGCTAGCCTAAAGTGAAGGGGGAAAGTACTAAGGTGACAGTGGTGCATTTCCCAAGTGTGCTTACCTCAGCACCACAAGTGGAGCTTTTACAATGGTGCTAATTAGGGTGGTAACAAGTAGATCATTGATGTAGAAGAAAAATGAGCTGGAAAATTTGGCACTTAGACTCAAACTATCAAGCACACTAATCAATGTCACTAAATTTACATCATGCATTACATGTGTGTGGATAAACAAACTACAATGTCAAGTCTAAGTATTTAAACCATAGATGCACTACAAAAAAGGAATCCAAGTCATCAAAACTTTCTCAATTCCAAGATGATGTGGAAATATTCCACTTATTGTGGACCTCAATCATGTGATACTACATTTGTGCCAATTGCTTCATCAATCCTTAGACTCTAGATTTATTGCATAGAGTTTTTCATTAATATTCTAGCCAAGGAAGACTTGAAACAAGTTTGGGATAATGATTAAGTGATTTGGAATGGATCATTATATAATTTTTCATCTATCTTGGTACTTTCTTTGTGGAAAAATTGGGGGAATTGGCTTGCAGGGCTTATTTTAGGGGCAATTCCTAGTTTGGAGATTTTGGGTTTGTAACCTTCCAAATCTAGTTTGAGGCATCAAATGGTGTTTTGGGGGATAGAAACTTTGCAAACATAGTGCCCAACCCCTCAACATTGTTCTACACACTAAAATATTTTCAATGGTGTTAAAAATCACCTCAATCAGAGTTTGTATGCAAAATTTATGCCTCCCGCAAGTTGACCTACCCTATTGAACACCATGGTACCAAGTGGACGCTATGTCAACCCACATTACTCACACATGTGGGGTTAGTCACTTGTGGACTTTCAAGAATATTTTAAAGGGTCCAAAACCCTAACACTAATTGAAGGTTGAGACATGCAAAAAAAAACCTAACCCTGTCCCTTGATGGCTATCAGGCTACATTAAATATTGGGTCGCTAGGAAGAGAAGAGGTTCCATTATTTTAGTATTTTTATTGTTCCATACTTGATTAGAGAATCTATGAGTGGGATATTTAAGCATAAAATAAGAGATAGAATATTATATAGCAACCATTCAAACTACAATGTTTGTGGCAGTTGCATAGTGAGTGTCCCTTTCTTTGTACTTGCATTTCATAACTGAGAAAGAGAAAGCAAAGCATAAGCCTCACCTTCTATCTAGATTTTATCCCATATTGGATTTCCTAGGTCACATCCTATGTTTATTTGTGTGGATGATGTGTTCATTTCTGTTTTCTTTCATTTTGGTTTCAGTTATTTCAATAAATTTGAGCACTAGCTAGTAATAATAAATTTTAGATCTAAGGTAATAAACTGCATAATAAAATATTTCAAAATATTGTAAGATATGTTGTGACGAACTATTCCAATGGAGTATCTATGGCATTGAATAGATCAACAAGTATAGTGATTGCATATCATTGGGAGATTTAGAACTAGTAAGAAATACCTTGAGTAAGTTGGGTCTAGTAACTTCATACCCTTGGTTAGTTAAAAACCAACAAGGCCTTGAGCTAGTTAGGACTAGCAAGGTTGTGTAACTTTATACCCTTGTTTGATTGAATCTAGCCAAGAGAACTTCTAACTAGTTGGGTCTATCTATACCAACTAATTTCCTTGTCCTTAGATGGTTGGGAGCCTACATGGAAAACCTTAAGCTAGTCAGAGTTAGCAAGGTAGGTGGATACATGGAAGACCTTAAGTTAGTCAAAGCTAGCAAGGTAGTTGGACATATATGACCTTAGATCATTAAGGGCATGCAAGGAAGACCTTAAGTAGTTCGACTAGTGATACATGAATGTATTTACCCTTGGTCTGAAAGAAGACCAACAAGATACTCATCATTGAATAAGTAATGGTCATTAAAATTGTGTGGGGAGATTGTTGGATATTTATTTGAATCATAGATTTATACTAAGCGTATATATGTGGTTGTTGGAATTCTTATTGATGAATCACTATTGATTTTGAATTATGATATCATTATATATGTGGTTCTTAATAATTTTGAGTGGAGTGGATGTTGGCATCCTTGCTTATATGGAAAATGTACAATTTGAATGATAGATTCATACAAAGAGTATATATGTGGTTGTTGGAATTCTTAATGATGAATTCCTTTGATGATTTTGAATTATGATATCATTATACATGTGGTTCTTAATATTTTTTAGTGGAGTGGATAAATGCATATCCTTACTTGTATGGTAAATGCATAATATATTTTCATATGTGGTTATTTTAATTCTTGATGAAGAATTCTCCTATTATCATTGGAGTGTTGATATCACTATGTATGTTATTACATTATCACATGTGATGAACTCTTTTGGTATTATTGAATGAGTGATCACATAAGAAATGATATTGGATAAATGGTGACCGTGTCAAGAACATAGTAGCAAACAAATATTGCCTTGTTATAGCCAAAAAGAGTTAAATTATTATGACAATTTTATCTTCTAATGCAATATAAATATTGTTAAACACTTGTGTTTTGTTTCATTAAGAATGGAAATTTTATGATTGTGTGCAATACAAGTATTTCATGTATTTCCCTTCATTAAACCATTATTTTATTTTCATGATTACTTAAAAATGGGATGAGATGAAAATAATGCCATAATTTTGTTGCAGAGAAAAGAGGACATGATGCCATTTGACTCAGTAGGCACTGACAGAAAAGAAGCTTAGTGAACATGATGATGACCTTGTCAATGGTTGGGACCGGCAAGGTGAAAAACAACAAGTGCATGGCACAATTCCTTAGGATCAGTTGGTATTGACAAAGAGAAGAATCAATAATAAGGTAGTGACCATGTCAATGTCTAGGATAGGCAAGGAAAGGTACCCATTCATGTTTGATTCTTAAGGACCACACTACCACCGGTACTATTCCAAGGGGGAGGAAAATGTGATACCCATTTTTACCTGTTTTATAAATAATTTGATGGTAAACAATATTGTCCATTGGATGTAGCTTGGGTGGTTGGGAGTGCTAAGTTTTTAGTGTTGTTATTAGGTTATTTCCAAATTACATGAGCATTCAATGCATTTCCAAAACAACATCATAAAGAGGATCACTGAAAGAAACGCAATCACAAGGTACGCAACATTTTATCCTGGGAAACCCTCATGGGGGAGAAAACCCAGCAAAAACTTCCTCAATAATAGATTTCCAATACAATGCCAAGACTAAGACCAAAACACCAAAGATAGACCAAAAATGAGCATGGGCCTCTCTTCTCCTTCCTCCTGCAACTGCAGCTGCCTTCAATATATGTGCACTAGATGAGTGAGTGAGTGTCTCCAAATGAGGCACCATCCTCACATATAAATACAAGTTGAGGAGGCACTATGGTTATGTCTCTTCACGTGGTGGGGCCGACTTCTCCTAGAAGTGGTTAAAACCACTTTATAATTACTAGGGGTCAACTTTACAAATACCACTGTACAAATATAGTTTGACCAATCCCCAAAAGGAGATTTGATTTTATACAAGACCCAACTTGATCAATCCACAAAAGGGGACTTGATCAATAAGATAATAACTCAAATATAATTAGAATATTCTTCGAAGTTACAATATTTCAACACTCCCCCTTAACGAGAAGGGTATTCTAATGACATGAATCAATACAACATCATCAAGAGAAGGAGAGGGAAACATCATCATCAACATCTGAAACACCAACTGGCACATCTATAAATCATCGAAATTTTTTCTCATCATCAATATCATCATCGCTTACAACATGGAGCTGGAGTAACATCATCATCATCAATAGCGTGAAGTTGAAACATCAACATCAATAGCATGAAGATGGAACAAAAACATCATCAACGGCATGAGGCTGGTGTTGGAGTTACTTCACACACACCTAGGATTTATTTTTCCTAAGGTTTTTCCTTGTTTTTTAGTCATTATTTAGTCTCCTATATTTTAGGAAGAATATTTCACCGAGAGAATATTCTCTTCAGTGGACACTTCAATTTGACTAGTTGAGTTGAGTCTAGATGTTGCATTGGCTTTATCACCATGCAACATTGGGATCATCACCATGATAATGCGCACTTGCTTTGGGATCATCACCAGAATGGAACATTAGCCTTGATCCCTTGATCTACTCCTCACTACACTCTATTCAATTAGTTAACTGAAGACCGGTTGACTAGTTAACTCAGTTAGGTGGCAGTTCACTCCCGTAATTGCCTGAGAGACTAGAGTAGGTGGCAGTGCACTCCTGTAACTATGAGTGTGTGTCCAGATCACTCTAGACCACCACTATGGCTCATTATTTACTCATGTATCCTATATTTATTGTAAATTATTCACTCTTTGAGTGTGGAATATGGTTAATGAGAATTATTCCATTCTTTCTCTCCTTCTTCTTCTTTCTCAAATTCTCTCTGCAAATGTGTGTATTATTGTTTAGATAGATCTATTCTATGCAGTTTCAACACACTTACATGGTATCAGAGCCGATGGACTGTTAAGAAAAATCTACACCAAATTTTTTTGTAGGTGCAAAAGATTGAAGAACGCAGAAAAGATGAAATCTATGTTTTACTCACCAACAATACTTCTCACGCCTCATAACTATTTGGAATGGAAGCCAAAAATTATGCTTCATCTTAGATGCAGAGGCTTGTACCAAATATCTATGGCAATGGAAGTGGAGCCTGATTCCGTCGATGAGAAAAATGAGTTTCTCAATAGACAAGATATGGCCATAGGATTTATCTCCTTGTCTATTTCTCCAGAAATTCTCCACCAAGTATGTGATGTGACACAAGACTTCAATCAAAATGAATTATGGACCAGATTGGAAGTTCTATTTGGGAATAAATAAGATTTTGAAGATTGCATGCGGAGGATTGGAAAGATAGAGCCAGAAGAGAAACTATCAGAAGATCAAGCCTCTTATTCTGAAGAGTCTTCTACACAAGTATTTGCACAAATTTGTATTCCATTAATTGAAGATGATGTCTACTCCATTTCAGATTTTTTTTATGAATTTCATGTGGAATATATATGGCATGCATCTTAGGAGTCACATGCAGACACTTTTGCATGCATAATGCATGCATCTCAGGGGACAAAAAGGGAGCCACGCACATCAGAATCAATTCTGATATTTTCTGAGAAACATTTTTTAGAAAAAAATAAATGGATATTTGAATTCCTCTAGAGAAAATATCCAATTTCAAAAAAAAAATCGTCTGAAACGAAGTCTGAGAAGTGAAGTTATGATCATTTTAAAATCAACAAAAGTTCTGCGTTTTTCCGAAAACGGCCATGCGATTTTCAAAATTTTATCCAAACTTTATTTGGATCTATTTCATTACAAGAAGAGAAAGTGGATATGTGTGTACATTTCAATGATGCATCTACTTCATCATATCCGTGCAGACATCTACATCTTCAACAAAATCTTCAACGAGCACAAACTTGCACAGTTGCGAGGTCTTCTTGGAGTGAAGGACAAAGTTACTTAGCAATTGTTTTTTGTTCCTTCTCAAAAAAAAATTACATTAATTATACCTTGAGGGGGGGGCGGGGGGTTTCCATAAGGTTTTCTCTCTTTCCTCACTCTATTTCAGTGTATGTTTTGTATTTGGGTACCTAACATAGCCTCATTGTCGGGACCCATTCTTTATTTTCACCATAGTGATGTTCAGGGGGGTGTTGGAGTTACTTCACACACACCTAGGATTTATTTTTCCTAAGGTTTTTCCTTTTTTATTGGTCATTACTCGGTCTCCTATATTTTAAGAAGAATATTCCATCGAGAGAATATTCTCTTTAGTTTGACTAGTTGAGTTGAGTCTAGATGTTGCATTGGTTTTATCAGCATGCAACATTGGGATCATCACCATGCTAATGCACACTTGCCTTGGGATCGTCACCAGACTAGCACATCACCCTTGATCCCTTGATCTACTGCTCACTACACTCTGTTCAGTTAGTTAACTGAACATTGGTTGACTAGTTAACTTAGCTAGGTGGCAGTTCACTCCCGTGCCTGAGAGACTAGAGTAGGTGGCAGTTCACTCTCGTAACTACTGGTGTGTGTCCAGATCACTCTAGACTACCACTATGGCTCATTATTTACTCATGTATCCTATATCTATTGTAAATTATTCACTCTTTGAGTGTAGAATACGATTAATGAGAATTCTTCCATTCTTTCTCTCCTTCTTCTTTCTCAAATTCTCTTTGCAAATGTGTGTATTATTGTTTAGCAAGATCTATTTTGTGCAGGTTCAACACATTTATAGTTGGAACATCATCATCAACAGCACGAAGATGGAATAACATCATCAACAACATGTTGCAACAGAATGAGGCAGGTGCATCAACAACAACATTTGTGTTACTCTGATAGACCGTCCTTACCAGACCTTCAGGATCTACGCAGGAATCATAAGATTCCCTGGGATATATAATCCTAACAAGATACCATGTGATACTCTGACAGACCATCCTTACCAGACCTTTGGGATCTTCCTAGGAATCATAAGATTCCCTAGGATATAAAATCCTAACGGATTTACCCGTTGTTGGTCAGGATACCATAGTATCATCAGCATCACTCCCCCTTTCAAGGGAGGTCATTTTGGAAAACACCAAACTTGTCTCTAAAGTACTCAAACTTCACACGACAAAAGCTTGGTCAACACATATGCAACCTACTCATCTATACCAACATATTGGAGCTTTACAGCTCCCCTTTGCACCATATCATGAATGTAGTGGTATCGGATCCCTATGTGCTTCGACTTATCTTGGAACACGGGGTTTTATGTCATCTTTATACAACTCTGGTTATCACATAGAATCATGGTGGCTTCCATCTCCACATCGAACATACCTGTCAACAACTTCCAAAGCCATATGGCTTCACAACTGGCGGAACATGTTGCAATGTACTTCACTTCTGTCGTGCTGAGAGCAACATTGGATTGCTTCCTGTTTTCCATGAAGTCATGGCTAACTCCAAACTGAAACAACATCCTGAAGTGCTCTTTCTGTCTGAAGCACTTTCATCCCAATCTAAATCGGTATAACCATACAGTTTGAAGTCATGATCTCTAGTATAACAGAGACCATAATCCAATGTACCCTTAAAGCATCTCATCACATGCTTTGCAGCTACAAGGTGAACACATCTAGACTCCACCAGATATTGACTCAAGGTGTTCACAACAAAGCATATATTTGGCCTTGTATTCATCAGATACATCAAAGATCCAATAATATGTTTGTATAGAGTAGCATCAACCAACTCTGACAAAGTATCAACCAAGAGCTTCAAATTTGTTTCCATGGGTGTGTTCATGGCTTTACATTCCAACATGTCAAATCTCTTTAGTTACTTCCCTTGGTTAAGGAATATCTTCTCTGGGCTCTACCAAACTTCTTGCAATCTGTGATGAGATTTTCTTCTCCTATCAAGAATAAATCATCCACATATAGTAGCAATATAACTGGATCATCATTCATAACCTTGAAGTAAAGGTTAGGATCAACATTACGCTTGGTAAATCCCAAGCTTGTCAAGAAACTATCAATTCTGCCATACCAAACTCTAGGAGCTTGCTTCAACCCGTACAGATCTTTCTTCAACCTACAAACATAAGTCTTTTTATCTTCAACTTCAAACCCTTGTGGTTGTTCTATATACACTTCTTCTTCAATAACACCATTTAAGAAAGTTTTTTTTGCATCCATCTGGTGTAACTTCTACTTCATTTTGGTTGCAAGAGCTATGATGGTTCTGATAGAAGTGTATCTGGTTACATGAGCAAATGTTTATTGCCTTATGTTTTTCAATACTTTCATCTCCTGCATGTTTTATTTTATATATCCACTTGGAAGATATTGTTAATATTATGGTAGTTGTGGGAGGTATTTGCCTCCACGTGTGAACCTGACAAGAATAGAAGACTCCGGGAAGCAAGAGAAACCCTAATGAGTTGGCTAATAACCCTAGAAGCCTTTTCGGCTCAAGAAGATAATTTATATTAGGC
>JZKD02S1673639.1:51960-63093 GCA_000966675.3 Picea glauca | reverse complement strand
CTCAAGAAGATAATTTATATTAGGCTATTAGCCTCCAAGAGAAGAAGTCGGCCAGAAATAATAATAATATATTGAACAGACACATATCCAAAAGGAGAAGTCGGCCCTAGAAAAACTGGCAGGACTACTATAAATACAGGGCGCTAGTTCTCATTTGTAGCATCTCAAAATCGCAGTTCCCAGTTTGGTACGCACTGCAGTTGCAGTCTTGTGTGCAGGTTTGGAGGAGAGTTGTTGATGCAGCTGCAGCTGCAGCAAGTTTTTCAGTATTGGCTTGAATATCTCTTGGCTAGGGTTTGGACTATCTGATCAGCTTTTTTGTGATGCGCTATCCTTGGGGAAAGGTGTGCTACCCTTTGTTTGGCTATCTAGCCTAGGGTTTGCTTTCGGAGTAATTCTCAATCAAGGTTAAGGTGCTCGAAGGGAGGCTTCAGCCTATGGTTGGGTGACAAGGGTATCGTCAATGGTAAAATGAGCACACCATCTTCTATATTCTAACAGATACCACATCTTTGTTCTTTGGTCTGGGAACTACTTCTCATACATCATTCTTTATAATGGACTGGTATTATTTTATCATGGAGTCCATCCATTCTTTCTTTTGAACGGCTTCCTCAAAGCAAGTAGGTTCTTTTTCTATGAGATCACACATCAAGGCCGTATAGCGAGAGAATGGTTTAGGTTTCTTGCTTTGTCTCATTCTTCCTTCTGGGGCACAATACTTCTCTGCATCTTGAATAAGTTCTTTCTCCCAAGTTGGTTTTCTCTTGTGAGAGATCGTTATACGGGGAGGTTCTTGAGATTCTATCATATCATGATCTTCTAGAATCTCATCATCAAGGGTAACTGTAACTTCCTTCACGGGTTCTGCAACTCTGGGAGCTACAGGTTTTTCTTCATATACTTCTTCAAGTTGGCATTTCCTTGATCTTTTGAGTGTTGCATCTTCATCAAAGGTTACATCTCTGTTGATCTCGATATGATGGTAACCTTGTATGTAAATTTTGAAGGCCTTAGAGACCTCACAGTGTCCAACAAATATTCCCTTCTTTCTTGAAAGATCCAACTTGGTTCTCTTTTCTTTTGGAATGTGTATAAATACTAGACAACCAAATATTTTGAGATGGCTTACCTCTGCCTTCTTTCTAGTGAACATTTCTTCTGGAGTTTTGAATCCAAGTGCACTATGGGATAATCTATTTTGGACATATATTGTTGTTCTTGCCGCTTTAGCCCATAAGTGCATTGGAAGATCTTGATCATGAATCATAGTCTTTATTGCTTCCATAATCGTTCCATTATTTCTTTCTGCTACACCATTTTGTTGAGGATTATAGGGAGTGGTGAGCTACCTCTTAATCCTGACATCTCTGTAAAAGCTTCCAAATTCATTTGAAGTGTACTCTCCTCCATTGTCTGACCTGAGTATCTTGATTTTCCTTTTGGAGAGGTTTTCTACCAAGGCTTTGAATTCCTTGAACTTTCCAAGCACTTCATCTTTTGACTTCAATAAATAAACCCAAGTCTTACAAGAGTAATCATCAATAAAGAATACATAGTATACATACTAGCTTAGAGAGGTTGATGGCATTAGACAGCATACATCTGAGTGGACAAGATCCAGAATTCCTTTTGTTTTATTATCGCTCTTTGGAAAATGATTCTTTATGTTCTTTCCTTGTGCACTTCCCTTTCATACACCTTCATGATCAACCTTTAATTCTGGTAAACATGTAACTACCTTGCTTACATATGGTAAAGATTTGTAGTTGATGTGAGCTAGTCTTCTATGCCAAAGTTCACAAGGACTTTCAGTAGAGTGAGTCAAGGCTATATCTGAGTGGCCTTTTAACTTGTACAAACCACCTTCTTATGTTCCAATAACAACTGCACCTTCTATAGTTTTTCTTTTAGACCACATAAGAACTTCACCATCTATGAATGCAACTCTAAATCCTTTCTTATCTAGGGCTGAAATAGAAAGTAAGTTCTTTTTCAAACCTGGTACAAAGAGTACATCCTTCATTCTCATCGGAGTTCTTGAATCAAGTTTGTAGGTGGCTTCTCCCATTCCTTTGATAGGGTACTGATAATCATCTCCAAGTGAGACCTTTTGGGGGAAGTCTTTTTCTATAACGCTGGAGAGAATGTTCTTATGACCTATCATGTGCTTAGAGGCACCATTATCTATGAGCCAAGTATCTTCTCCAAGTGTCACAGATCCTAGGAGAGCGGAAAACAAAACATGTTCTTCAATCTCTTATTTAATTAAATTCTTGGGTAGCTCATCATCTTCAACTACATAGACATGATGTCTTTTGTTATTTATCCTCTTGTATTATTTCCTTTTGGCAGGACAACTCTTAGCAATGTGTCTCATTTATCACAATGATAACATTGATAAGAGGAGAAATATTTTCTCTTTCTTTGACCCTTGTGATATTTCTGGAATCTCTTTGGAGAGTGAGATTCTTTATGAAAGAGGGTCTCCTTTTGAAAATGAGACTTTTTCTTTCCACCCTTAGCATGAGCAGCTAGGGCTTGATCTTCATCTCTTAATAGGACAGCTTCTCGATTGACGACTCTTGCTTCTTCTTGAACACATTCTTCCCATAAACTGTCAAATTGGAGTTTCTCTTTTCTTGCACAAATAGTTTGGATGAAGGAATCACAAGGTCTTGTGAGACCATTAAGAATTGTCATCATGAGATCATATTCATCTAAGTTGTATCCAATAGCCTCTAATTGTTCCTTGAATTGAGAAACCCTAGAGAAATAGTCTTGAATTGTTTTTCCTTTTTGCATCTTTGTATTCTTGAGTTGGGTTCTCAAGTTCATCTTCTGGTTGATGTTCTTTCCTTCATACATTCTAGTTAGGGCATCAAACATAGATTTTGGAGTATTCTTAGAAGACAGTTGAGGGATCAAGTGGTCTTTAATGGAATCTGCAATTATTCTTTTAGCCTTAATCATATCCTTCTTGTACTTCTCTTTGGTTGTTTTTTCTTCGGGTTCCGGTACATTTTCATTTATGAATTTTGCAAGGTCATTCTCTTCAAGAATGAGTCCAATTTTGTACTTCCAAGCACAAAAAATTTCCACAACTTCTAGCTTGTCAACAAGCTTGGTGCTTGCAAACATCTTGACCTGTAGCTATGAAAATGACCAGTAAATGAAAGTGCTCAAAAATTGAAACTGGGCTTACCAGGAGATGCGTTGGGCTGAGGCGAGTTTGTTGGAGCTGGCAATTTTAGAAGATTCCAAGTTTTACCCCTTGAAACTTGACCTGGACAATTTTGGACTGGTACTTCTTGTACTGGTTCTGTTTTCCTGGTTTTCTTGTACCAGTCAAAACTAGGGTTTGACTTTTTGGCCACTAAAAAAGTTTGCTCAAGCTACCAAAAGATGCGTTAGAGCAAGGTGCACTTCCCAAAATAGTTTTTGGTCAAAAGTTCTTCTTTAGCAAAAAGCCCTAATTTTCTTGTACGACAATAGTGATGTCTAGATACCTAGTGAAAGATGCTCTATCCAGTCAAGCTTTGATATCATGTTAAGTTTTTAGTGTTGTTATTAGGTTATTTCCAAATTGCATGAGCATTCAATGCATTTCCAAAACAACAGCATAAAGAGGATCACTAGAATAAACACAATCACAAGGTACGCAGCATTTTATCCTTGAAAACTGTCATGGGGGAGAAAACCCAGCAAAAGCTTCCTCAATAATAGATTGTCAATACAATGCCAAGACGAAGACCAAAACACCAAAGATAGACCAAGACTGAGCATGCGCCTCTCTTCTCCTTCCTCATGCAACTACAATTACCTTCAAGATATGCGTACTAGATGAGTGGGTGAGTGTGTCCAAATGAGGCACCATCCTCACATATAAATACAAGTTGAGGAGGCGTTAGGGTTATGTCTCTTCACTCGGTGGCGCTGACTTCTCCTAGAAGTGGTTAAAACCACTTTGTAATTACTAGGGATTGACTTTATAAATACCACTATACAAATGCAATTTGACCAATCCACAAAAGGAGATTTGATCTTATACAAGACCCGACTGGATCAATCCGCAAAAGGGGATTTGATCTATAAGATAATAACTCAAATATAATTAGAATATTCTTTGAAGTTACAATATTTTAACGAGGAATAATTGTTACCCTCCCCACCCAGGTTCAATTCCTTGTGAGTGACATGTTGTGCCCTTAAATGGATCTATAAGATGCTCTTATTGTTGAGCCCCAATATTTTGAAAATACTTGGCCTCCCTATGTTCTCTCACATATTTCTGAGGGGGGGTTCGTGAACGTAGAGAACATCGATATCTGGTGCCTAAACCACATTAACAAAAAAAATTGATAGTAAACAATGTGTTTACATAAATATTTTGTTTGACATCAAAAGTAATAATCAACCAAAGTGATCACCATTAAAATTTCATGGACATATTATTACTGAATGTCCATTAATATAACATGCATTGATTAATTTATTTCATTTGAACCACTTCACTTTATAGATCACATGGACATATTATTACTGAATATCCATTAATATATAACATTAATATGACATGCATTGATTAATTTATTTCATTTGAACCACTTCACTCACTTTATAGATACTTCACTCACTTTATAGATTGCATGGACATATTATTAATGAATGTTCATTAATATATGAACATGCATTGATTAATTTATTTCATTTGAACCACTTCACTTTATAGATCAGATGTTTGGTCCAGCCCTTATTCTGTTTATTCTATTTCTGTTTGATTTCAATCAAATTACAATTTATTTAGCTAAATATTTTCTATTAAAAATAAAATGTAAAAGGAAAAACTCTGCATAAATTATCAAGGACTTAAGAGTACATATATAATCACGAGTATAAGCCTACCAGTATAGCGTAACAATTTTTTTAATTTTATTAAATGAAATCTACATCGGTATCTCATGCTGCATGAAATATGGGCATGTCAAAGGAGTTGTCAAACACCTAACCTCTTAAGTTTAAAATTAGGAAGAAAAGAGAAGCTGTATCGCTTTCACACATAAACCATTATATTCCTATCAATTACATGTTTGCCCAAGACACATTGCACATACATGCGCATCTTCTTCTGTATTTTTATTTCTCGATGTATTGTGTTCCACAAGTAAATTCAATCCAAAATTCTAAAAATAAAATCAAAGTTCCCTTTTGCTTTATGTACCGTCTTTCAAATAAATTTCATGCATGCGGTGATCGTTGTTATTTTCATGATCACTTAAAGAGGAGGGATATCTTCATGTGATCACTCACTGCTGTAGCACGAGGAGATAGATATTCCATGAGAATTAAACCTCGTTACCTTGATGATAAAAGGTAGATGTAGCTGATATTTTAAGCCACAATATGAGAGGCATCAAGCTTGATACACGTGGAAGAATTCCCCAACAGCAAAACAGTAGCAGTTAGAACGCCCTTTGCAGATGTTAGGAAGATGAAGCATCACGATTCATCATGCTTTGATGCTATCAATGTGACATTGATAAGCCAAAACTTAATTATTTTAAGCCAACTTATACAGAAGACAGAAGACAAAATGTTTGCATATTCAATAATGACTTCAATAATATGATCAAATTAATATCAATCATCAAAACAAAACTCGACGGAGCCATGTGGCTCAGCAATATATATCGACTCAAAGTTGGGAATCCTTCCAACTACGGTACTTATATATACACACATGATTTAACACCAGCGCTTATACCGCCTCTGAAATCCTAGTTGCTACAAGATCTCACATTTGGGATAGAGTACATATTGTCGATCTCTGGTAGACATGCCTTGACACAAGTATTAATACACATGGAAGTTTGCCCAGTGGCAAACTTTTTAAAGTGAGGCCTGTAAACAGGACCAAGCTTTATGGAATCAAGTCATCGATGCTAAAATCTGAGTAAAGACGATCAAACGAATTAAATTAATCAATGGCAGCCATATTATTCGCTCTGTGATTGACTTCCATTATCTGGAGGTAAAGAGGCCTGTGAAGCACTGTCATTGTCTACAGATGAGATGCTAGCTGAAGCTAATCCATTTTCAAGTTCGGAAGACAAGGTAGAAGTATCTTCCCCTGTTTGATTTGAAAGACTCCAGAGCATAATACTTGCAGTCAGCGTAAGAATCATTTTAGGGTTGACCTGGAACATTAATAATCTCAAAGCTTAGGGTAAAAAGATTAACCGAAATCACATCAAACCATGCAGTGATAGGTAGAATACTGACAAGATTGAACTATAGTGCGTATTTAACAAAAATACCTCGACAATGTCTTCTGGCAGAAGAAATATTGAGCATCCCATCTTTCGTGCCACACTGATTATATAAGTAGCATTCAACTTCTTCTCTTCCTCTGCAAATAAATAAAGATATCCAATTCACTCCCAAATTAAAATCAAAACTAGAAATGGCTCAGTTACCCTGCTAAGTAAGATAACTCGGCATGTTTTTTTCTGATTTTACTGTTAAAAAATGTTCCGTTATTTGAAATTCCTGACTTTATCATAGGCCGTGACATATGCCACATTGTGTAGTCAGCATATATAAAAGTTACATGATCACGTTTTAAATTTTCATTTCCATTGGAAGCAGTCATAAGCCTTGAATATGGCTGCATAGAGCTTCCCAGATTTGGATACTCACCAGTCTCCCCTTTGGTGACAACATTCCAACTCACCACCCTAGGTTCCACAGCAGTCAGAAGCTCAAGGAAAAATATTCCATTTGTAAGACTTTTATCCTGAGAGATCAGCATTCCCAAAAATGAGAAGAGAAGTAACAAACTTTAACTATTAGATATAATATAAACCGTGCAAAGTCAAAATACAGTATGACCAGCAAAATGAATCAGAAACTCTATCTACTGTGTTGGGATTTATTATGTTTCCTGAGAAGTTTGTACCTTAAAGCTTCCCATATGAGAAGTTCTGCCTGAGCTCTTCACTTTTTCATTGGCCCAGTGCAAAATATCAGCATCTGTTATCTCTTTACCATTAGAATGATGCCTCAGGTTCTTGAGAAGCTGAAGAATATTTTGGCGCATTAACTGCCACAGGAATGCTGAAAATAGAAAACAGACTGAATATTAAAAAGATATAAAGATGTTTGCCTCAGCAGTAAAAGACAGCGTAGTAAAAAACCTCCACATTATAAACCAACTACAAAAAGACTGATGAGTTTCAAACAAGTGAACACACTATAATTTGGGTTCATATACTTCTCTGGGCTCTAAGATGGCATTGAAAAAGCTAGAAAATCAGAAACCCGTTATGTGGCCATATGCAGGTACCACGTCTGCCTGTTTACATCCATAGTGTGTTGCCAACATCGCGATATTATCTCCGACATCGTGATAATTTCGGTTTTTAGAGGGCGGACGATATTATTCGACATTTTTGTATTTTTTTAATTTTGCCGAAATTTTCTGATATTTTCCCTGCTGTTTCCGATATTTTCTTTTCCAGACGCTCGGCCATATTTTCGCTGACACAATGTCGGCAACACTGATCCAAAGTAACCACATTCATGATTTTAACTTGACATATATGAACAACCTGTGACAACTGTGATAAGGATATGTGATACTCGACATAAGTTATTTAAAAATGTAGAACTCCAAGCATCCACATACATGGGATGAAAGCTTTCCTTATGTTCAGTGCAGCTGAAACAGAACTCTTCACAATTCCAATGGGCATGGTGCTTTTCCGGCGTTCCTGGGGTTCCAGCTATTGGCCCCAATTGATGTAGCTCTACTCATTGCATCAGCACAGGAAAAGTCCTCCCGTGCTCAAAATAAAGCAAAGCAGCAAAATTTGTTGAATGGATCTAACACATACAACAAGAAGTTCATGATATTCTACAGAAAGCAAACACCAAGTACAAGCAGCAATACAATCAGCATCTGTTTCCACACAAGTTTCAGGTTGGTGAAAAGGTACAGTTGCACTTGCAGACAGAGTGACCCATAGGGCCCACAAGAAAGGCTCAAACTACTTTGATATCAACCTTACACTATCACCAAGGCTGTGAGAGAGAATACTTTTCAATTGAATCTTCTACCCTTCCTCGACTTACAACTTATCTTTAATGCGAGCTGTGGTAGACACCTTGAAGGTGGCAGAGCACGTGGCCTTAAAGAGATCAACCCTAATTGCATTGAGCAGGTTACAATGGACCGGATCATGAACACCAAGATGAAGAGCATCCATCAACAAAAAATACAACTCTATCGAGTTGTCAAAGCAAGGAAACTACTTCATTGGGGCAAATGGTTTTCTGGGAACCAGATTCAGCAAAAGTTTCCCCATCTAATGCAGTAACTTGATGCAAAGGAGACCATTACTTCCCAAGGGAGAACTAATCCAGGTCGCCATTCAAGTCTGCCTCTGTCCCAGAAATGATCTTGAACTTTGTTATATTTACAGCAGTTTTGTAGGCCCTGAACTTCGGACACATTTTTTGGGAACCAAAATGGAGTTTGTATGGTAAAGTTATGGCCCCGGGAAGCTGACGTACCAATGAGGCTACTCAAGGCCCGCATTCTTTCACCACCGCAGCTCTTATGCTTAGGGTTTTTTGATCTTAAGGTTTTTGCCTCTTAGGGTTTTTGCACTGTAGTAAAATGTAGTTTCGACCTCTTGTTATGGGATTTTTGTGAATGAGCATAGTCCTCACATCTATTCTCAAAGATAAGCTACCACCATTGTAGCCACTTTGTATCGCTATGTACATTGACGTGTTTTTCACCATTTGTAAAATTTGGTTTTCACCATAATACTCTACTTTCAATATTGCATCTTGTGTTATCTTTACAATATTGTGTTCTTTCATTATGTTCCCAATGCAGTCTGGATCAAAAGTAGTCTCCCATAAAGGATGTATCCTTTACATTTTGTCATTTCAGGAACAAGAGGAACAGGGTGGGATCATCCCCCGTCTCCCATTTGCAGGAGATGGCCTAGGGATTCCCTCTATCAAAGGAATCGTCCCCTCCACCCGCCTTCTCCCACACAAAAGGGAAAAAAAGTTTGTGTTTCTTAAACCCTATAGTTAATAGGACATACCAACGAGGCTACTCAAGGCCCGTATTCTTTCACCACCGCAGCTCTTATGCTTAGGGTTTTTTGATCTTAAGGTTTTTGCCTCTTAGGGTTTTGGCACTGTAGTAAAATGTAGTTTCGACCTCTTGTTATGGGATTTTTGTGAATGAGCATAGCCCTCACATCTATTCTCAAAGATAAGCTACCACCATTCTAGCCACTTTGTATCGCTATGTATATTGACGTGTTTTTCACCATTTGATTCATTTGTAAAATTTGGTTTTCACCATAATACTCTACTTTCAATATTGCATCTTGTGTTATCTCTACAATATTGTGTTCTTTCATTATGTTCCCAATGCAGTTTGGATCAAAAGAAGTCTCCCATAAAGGATGTATCCTTTACATTTTGTCATTTCAGGAACAAGAGGAACAGGGCAGGATCATCCCCCGTCTCCCATTTGCAGGAGATGGCCTAGGGATTCCCTCTATCAAAGGGATCGTCCCCTCCACCCGCCTTCTCCCACACAAAAGGGAAAAAACGTTTGTGTTTCTTAAACCCTATAGTTAATAGGACGTACCAACGAGGCTACTCAAGGCCCACATTCTTTCACCACCGCAACTCTTATGCTTAGGGTTTTTTGATCTTAAGGTTTTTGCCTCTTAGGATTTTGGCACTGTAGTAAAATGTAGTTTTGACCTCTTGTTATGCGATTTTTGTGAATGAGAATAGCCCTCACATCTATTCTCAAAGATAAGCTACCACCATTCTAGCCACTTTGTATCGCTATGTACATTGACGTGTTTTTCACCCTTTGATTCATTTGTAAAATTTGGTTTTCACCATAATAACTCTACTTTCAATATTGCATCTTGTGTTATCTCTACAATATTGTGTTCTTTCATTATGTTCCCAATGCAGTCTAGATCAAAAGTAGTCTCCCATAAAGGATGTATCCTTTACATTTTGTCATTTCAGGAACAAGAGGAACAGGGTGGGATCATCCCCTGTCTCTCATTTGCAGGAGATGGCCTAGAGATTCCCTCTATCAAAGGGATCGTCCCCTCCACCCGCCTTCTCCCACACAAAAGGGAAAAAACGTTTGTGTCTCTTAAACCCTATAGTTAATAGGACGTACCAACGAGGCTACTCAAGGGCCGCATTCTTTCACCACCGCAGCTCTTATGCTTAGGGTTTTTTTATCTTAAGGTTTTTGCCTCTTAGGGTTTTGGCACTGTAGTAAAATGTAGTTTCAACCTCTTGTTATGGGATTTTTGTGAAAGAGCATAGCCCTCACATCTATTCTCAAAGATAAGCTACCACCATTCTAGCCACTTTGTATCTCTATGTACATTGACGTATTTTTCACCATTTGATTCATTTGTAAAATTTGGTTTTCACCATAATACTCTACTTTCAATATTGCATCTTGTGTTATCTCTAAAATATTGTGTTCTTTCATTATGTTCCCAATGTAGTCTGGATCAAAAGTAGTTTCCCATAAAGGATGTATCCTTTACATTTTGTCATTTCAGGAACAAGAGGAACAGGGCGGGATCATCCCCGTCTCCCATTTGCAGGAGATGGCCTAGGGATTCCCTCTATCAAAGGGATCGTCCCCTCCACCCGCCTTCTCCCACACAAAAGGGAAAAAACGTTTGTGTTTCTTAAACCCTATAGTTAATAGGACGTACCAACGAGGCTACTCAAGGCCCGTATTCTTTCACCACCGCAGCTCTTATGCTTAGGGTTTTTTGATCTTAAGGTTTTTGCCTCTTAGGGTTTTGGCACTGTAGTAAAATGTGTGAATTTTCCAGGTCCTATCAGCTGTCTTCTTGGTCTGTCTTTAACCAAGCTAAGACTCTAAGTTTTATGCTGTCTTAATTTTAATTTTCTGCTGTTTTATAACAGCCAACAGTCATGTTTAGTTTTGCTGATTGTTATGGTTGTAGTTTCAATTTGGGTGCTCTAGCAAGTAGTTTCAGGCATAAGAAATTAGTACATGCATACCAAATAACTACAACACACCTAATA
>JZKD02S1673639.1:9465-32443 GCA_000966675.3 Picea glauca | reverse complement strand
ATATATATATATTGTGAAATGATTAGGCAGAATTATTAGATCTGAAATCTGTGTTTAGTCATATAGATCTATTGTTATATTTCAGATCTGTTCATTGCTACATTAGATTGAAGTACTATCTTTAGATCTGAGTTATATTCATATGTGATCTGAGTTTTTCCCTTAAGTTGCTGCTGTCTTTCATAGATCTACCTTCTATGTGTTCTATCTCTGATTGAGCTACAGATCTAGTTGTTTTAATCATTGAAATTTAAAAGAGACTACTGTTTTACAATTTTACCCTAAAACTAACACCCTCCGCTCCAATAAAAGCTCAAAACTTTATAAGAAAAAAATGAGACACTCTTCATCCGATACTGAAAGGGAGGAAAGCCATGGTGGAAAAACAGGAAGTGTAAATTCATGTCCATCTCCCTATCATCAAGGGAAAAGCATAATATTAACCTAGAAAATATCTTCTTCAATATGTGACCCAAATAACACCATACAAACCTCATATGTGTGCTAGAAACTTGAGAACGATGTATGACCATGAGGACAAGTGACCTAGGAGGGCCAACTAAGCTCCAGCTACAATCACGGTGGAGTACTTTAGACTCTGGAGTCAATTAGTTTGACCCACACGCCCATTTGTTCTGTTTTTATCTACAACTTAGTCCAATCCATATTTGGAAGGGAATTCGGCTGAATTTCTGTATGGAATGGCTTGATTTGGCTGAATTCTGCTACTATGAAAATGAAAAAGCATCAATGTTAGAGAGTAGGATAGGCTAAGAGCATCGCCATCAATGGTAAACAAATTAAAGAATCATAATTTCTTATGCTATTGAGAGATCTTCTTGAAAAGAGTTACATAAACAACCCCCCCCCCCCAGGGGTGAGTCTGCAGACAAACCTTATTAATGATTAGCAAGTTCTCAGTCAATTATAAAAACTACCTTCAGTGTTTATACAAACAAAGGCTCAGAAAGCGAAGGTCTAGACAAAAAATAAGAGTTTATTAACAAGAACACAAAGCAGATGAAAAATTATTTCACAAATTGACAGACATAACCAGACAATAAGTGATCCTTGCATTTCTTGTATTAAAAAAGAAACGCTTTTATACTCATCAGAAGTACAAGATTAAAGACAAAGATTCAAGAAAGAGGAAAAAAATCATGTCAATGACTGTAAAGAGCAGGCAATATGATCCAACAGTATGAAAGGATACTAACCAAGAATAAGCTTTTTATTTCCTTGCACAAAATCATTTCCCGCAACATTCACTAGTGAAAACTTCAGCTGCTTCCCGATCCTGATAACCTGGTTGCAATTTTCCACTTTTTTGAAAGGCATCTTTATTGGAGGCTTGTTGGCAAGTTTCCAATTAACTATCCCTGGTACCACCTTATCAAGTACCTCCAGTAAGACCCACCTTTAACAAGAAGCAGAGCATTCAAAGTTCAAACACACAATCTGAGTGTGATACTTGAAGACCATAAGAAATATCCAATAAACAAAAGGGAAATAAAAATACCAATAATAGAAAAACAGTTTGGCTGGCTTGTACCATAACTGCCTTCTACTAAATACCAAAATGAGTGTGCAGTACATTAAGCAGAAGAGCATATCAGTAATTCAGGGGGGTAAAATTCGGGCTCAGGTCCATATCCTCCACCCAGGCTACTCGTAAAAGAGAGATGATGCTATGTTTTTTACTTCCACATGTGCACTTTTTCATTAATGTAATATATACAACAATTTTTTCCCAGAAAAACACAAATACCATATCTACGGAGAACACGTTGAGAAGAAAAGAACATTGTGACAATGTATGCAATATAATGCCATGACGCATGTGCTCAAAATGAATTTCATGAGAATAAGTAAAGAATTTTTTTATTCCTTGATTTCACATACCCATTCCTCACATCTTCAAAAGAATTGTTGATATACGTATCAGTCCCAAGACTGTTCATCCAAAAGCGGAAAGCTCTTTCCTCCCTAGAGACTTCATCATCTTTCATGGTCTCTGCAATAGATGCCTTGCTAGAATCCAATGATAATCCTTTCCTGAAGGAATACATACAATTTTTTCAATTACAAGCAGCCCTTTGTGTTCCGCATTATCAAAGCATATAGAAACATACAATTTCAACCATTAAGCAAAATGAATAGAAAAGCTCCATAGTGGATCGACCTCCTACAATTTTAACAAATTCTAACTGTCCTCTGTCAGGTACAACTTGAGTCACATTGAGCATAAGCAGGAGGCATTATGAAATAAAAAAGAAATTAAATTATATTAAGGACAACTAAATGACCAAAATAGATCAATACGACTCGGAATTAGTGCAAGTAATAACAACAAGAAAATGAGCATTGTCTTTCAACTAAGAAAATGAATGTTTATTCAAAAAAAATGTCCAGGGCATCTCCTCCTAAAAGGAAAAAAAACGAAATGACAGAAACAAATAAAAGTGAAGGTAGGATTAAACCCAAATGAGTAAACCCTCAACAATGCAATAAAGTACAGTACTGTGACTACTTGTTAAACTGTCTACGAAGAAATTGTGATTCTTATAGGGTCTAAATATTTGAATGCAAGAGATACTTTAGTGAAATTTTGTACCTTTATGGTACCTTCTATTCACTTGCCAAGTTTCAACTGAACAACCAACTTACTCCTAGTAATCTAATAGAAATTTGATTTGCAAACACTCTGCAATGCGCACTCCTTAAAGATCTTTCAGTTACAAGTTACCACTGAGATGAGCAGTGGAGTTCAAATTTCAAACTGTCTACTGGGGATTCAATGACTGTAAAACATTCTTGGGATCTATCCACTCAAGAATCAAGCACTAGAGCTGCAAAAAATTGACATGAAATTTGGAGGATACATTATCTGGCATATACAGCAAACAATATGGTGAAGGAGATATTTCACCAAGAAAGTTTGACAGTAAGCAAAGTCATACAGCATTAGTTAAATAGGGAGGATTTCTCCTTTCACCAGAAAAATAGAAGCAAGCATTTTGGGCTCCAAATATGGTTGATCATAAGTTAGCATGATTGCCAAAATTTCTTGACCACTTTAGCCGAATGTTATTTCTCTTAACCCCAAAACACTAACCCTAGGCAGTTTGTTTTGAGTTGTAGAGGTTCCAATTATTACTAGTTATGGCATGGTCATCCTCGCTATGCTTTGAAACAATTTGGACATTTTTTCCTAAGCTCAACATAGCATGAAAAATTTGGACAGATATGTTATAGTTATTGCTAATTGGCAAGGCTAACTTTGGCTAGCAACTAAGTTACCAGAAACAAGAAATGGGAAACATGACAACAATGGCAATGTGACAAGAAACAGGGTTAGAGAGGTTGTAGAAAACAAATAGGTATACCTCATATGTATGTATGTATATATATATATATATATATATATATATATATATATATATATATATAAGGGGGTTTTGGATCACCTGGTAGACTGAAAGGGAAACTAAGCTGGGAGCAGAATGGCTGTGATCCATATTACCTTGGCAGGTTGTCAAACCCTGAGCCTGATTCTACTCGCTCTATCATGGTCTTCATTGTCCTGGCGAGAATGGGGGTTTCTGTTTCTTCACCGAAGTTAGGGCTTCTTTGGCAATTCAAGATTGAAACCAAGCTGGCCCTGTTGCTTGTTGAGGATTCACAATCAGATTTACCTACAGGAAAATCATTGTTCGGATTATCTGGGTCGACCTTGTCATTGTGGAGTCGACAGCTCAAACTAATGATTACTCGCTATGAGGCAGATGCAGTGGCTGAAAGAGATAAAAACATTATTCCCTCGAGATTAGAAATGTTGTCAGAGGAATTGGTAGACAAACCTCCTGTATTGGTTACCAGTTTATTCCTATGGTCATGATTTGCTTCAGATCTGATCTGATCCAGGCTGATCAAAGCAGATCTGATTAGATCCAGGGCAGTACTCTCAAATTATGGGCAGATCCGAGCAATTATATGGTAACAAATATACAAGAAAATGCAAGTCAATGGTTGATAGTTTATATACAGATGTCTTGTGCCAAGGGAGTATGGGTTCCTCCAGTAGTTTCCAGAGTATGGCCAAACACCTATCTCAGAAAACCTGTCTCTTGTGGGAGATTGCATCAGATCAGGTGGAAGGATTAAAACTTAAAAGACAACTGGAGCAGAGTCAGGGGATACCAGTGGCTCAGCAACAATGTCTTTCTGGGGGTACACAACTGGAGGACTCTTACAAACTGTCTATACAATATATGCAAAGATTCAACTATTGTTCTAGCATTGCATTTACGTGGAGGGGTGGGGGCATCTGGGGGACCCTCATGTTCAAAGCCGATTTCATACTCGACAGCGATTAGATCCAAGCCTCCTCCATAAGCAACTCAACCCACAGCAATTCCTAGCCCTTATTTGGTAGAGAAATCTAACGAGACGCCAACTCTGGAGGTCTTCTCTATGGGAGTTGATGGGATCAGCACTTATTATCAACAATATGCAGTTATTTGCAGATTTAATGGATTTTGGCCCAGCTCAGCAGATCTTTATCAGCAGCTTTTTATGAATTGTACCAAGCTATGCGAGGCACATTTCTGCTCTAAAGGGTCTTTTATTGTTCAGCGCCAAAAGAAGGAAGAATATCAGAAGGTTATTGGGGCCCTGTTACTGGGGAAGAGCAGAGCTGTTTATGTCCCATGGTTTCCCAGATTTGACCCAGACACAATGGTGGTCTCCAAAATGCTAGGATGGGTCCACCTTCCTAATATGTCCCTTCATTACTGCCATTCCTCAGTATTAAAAGATATTGGGTATTCATTGGGGAGATTTTTAAAAACACGTACTGAGTAGACAGAGATGGGGTTGTTAACTTATGCCCGTATCTGCGTGGAGATTGACCTTAGTAAAGGTCTTCCAGATAGGCTGATTTTAAAACAGGGAAACTCAAAGTGAACTTAGCTATTAGACTATGAAAATACTGCTTTCTGATGCCAGATTTGCAAACAAATTGGTCATCTACAGGACTCTTTTCCTCAATCTAGAGTACATACAAAAAGGAAAAAAGGTCATTCCCCCCAAAAATCCAAAACCTGGCAGCCATATATGGCCCTGGATTTGGATGACGAAGAAGACTCTGAAGCAGAGGATTTGGCTGCAGAAGCAGGTGAAAAGGAGGCAAATGATGGATCTGAAAAACAGAATGTAGATTTACACAAGTCTATGGAGACTAAAGAAGAAGAAATACAGAAGAACTACCTCAGGGAACTCCTCCAAAGAGGGAGATAGTTGCTAATGAAGTTTCAGCTGGAGGAATTAAAAGATCTCATGAATCTGAATCTTCTGATTCAGATGAGGAGCAAGGTTTGATACAGAACACTGATGTACCTCTAGCTCTCGAGGGTGCACCTACAGGGTTGGACAGAATTTAAAAAAAATAAAAGGGAAAAAGGTCAGATTGAGGAGAATGCTCCTCACTAGGCTGTGTTCCCACTTATTGGTTTTTTTTCAAGTTGAAGTCAGTCATTTGTGAGAATCCTTGGGGATATTACTGAAATGTTCTCAAAGCATCTGCAGAATGTAACTTTTTTATTATTAATAAAAGTTACAATTTTTTTTGTGGAAAAAATAAAATAAAATAAATAAATAAATAAAATATATATATATATATATATATATATATATATATATATATATATACAGCCATTGCCAAGGGTTAGCTCAATCGATTGAACCATCCACCCAAGGCATGTTGCCAACGGGGAGGCCATAGGTCACAGGTTCAAATCTGGTCAAGTCCCTCAAGGTAACCAACTGCTATCGTGGTTGGCAGTTGGGCCGCCCTCCATCCAGATATTCCAAGGAAGAGGGTGAGATCCTGCAAGATTTTGGAAAAAATAAATAAATAAATATATAGCCCCAAGGGTTAGCTCAATTTGTTGAACCATTTTCCCAAGGCACGTTGCCAATGGGGAGGCCATAGATCAGGTTCAAATCCAATCGAGTCCCTTGGGGTGACCAGCCACTATTGTTGCTGGCAGTTGAGACACACTCCATCTAGATATTCTGGTGAAGTGGGGGGTCCTGTGAAGTTTTCCTTGGAGGAATACACACACACACACACACACACACACACACACACACACACACACACACATATATATATATATATTACAAATGTTTTGTATTGTTTTCATATTCCAGATTTCACATACACAAAGCTAGACATGAATGATGAACTTACAATTTAGAAATCCAATCTATCTAGTGCAACAAGTTTGCATTTAATCTGAAACATAACACTATATGGAAGCAAACGACAATATCAGTAATTCAGTAATAAAGAGTAAAAATCCATACTATTAAAGTATGACACTGTATAAATTTCAAAATTTGTCAGATATGATGATGAAAATCCTAAAAAAACGTAGTCTGACAAAAATTTTAGAAGCTAGCATGGCTTCTGAAAAGGGAAAACCATAATAATCCAAATGGTAAATCATCTGCCATGTCTAACTTCACCCTTGTACAAGATCCCTGCACAGGGCTTGAACCTTCACCAATTTGGTTGCTGTGACCCTGGTGAAGATCAACATCATATCAAGAGGCCCTGTACATCATCCTCAAGTGGCTTCATCATTGTCATCACCCATGGAGCCCCCATAATCCCACATCCTACAGGCACCTGATTTGTATTCATGATGTGGTCAGGATAAAAGGCAGAGATTTGAATGAACATATACTAGATCCTTCACCTTTTTTTGCCTAGCTTGTTATGCTTTCACTAAACGTATGAAAGTGTATGCACACCAATTGCATTCACATGCTGACTAACTGCACACTTGTGAAGTGAAGTAAAAATATTATAATGAAGGAACAACTAGGCAACATGTGTCATCAGTTTCAAATTTTGATTAATAACAATAGTAAAAATTGAAATGGACAAGTGAACTTGGAATTTTGAACTTTCTTGAGAGAGAAAGCAAATGATTAATTGCTTCGACATAGGTGTTTTTGCACCACAATGCTCCCAAAAGTCCACTGCTTTAAGATGAACATGATCATAGAGAACATTGCCATGGGAAAAATGGCCCTCCAATCTGATGTACATGTACTCCACCATGATTTGATTGTGATCCTCTCTAAAAGGATAACGCTTGTCAATATAGACAGTCCAACCCCCAAAAACTCCCACATTTGTCCATGGTTTCTTATGAAACCATTTGGGATTAATAAAAATCCCACAGCACAAATATGGATGTGGAGCATCTTACATCTCACCTTAGTAGCTGCCCATGCAGTATCGAAAGTCCCAAAGTCATAGATCATGCCCCACTCCTCAAAATCTCTCATAGCCTCTCCTTCATCCAAAATCAAGGTGTCGTAGACATCTCCCAAACATGGTTGGTCACTACCAAAAAAATGAAAGATATCCCACTATGGGAGCACAAAAAGGGTCACCAAGTCCTCTATTCACTCCCAAAATACAGTTGAAGCATGCCCAATAAGAAGTACTAATTTTCATTTGCTATTAATGAAGTAGAGGTCCAGCAGCCAGCCCCTCCATCTCTCCCAATCTGTAGACACCACCATCTCTCTAAGAGACTGCTTCACTTTCAAGAAGCAATAAAGAATGAGAAATGAGGAAGCATATATGGTGGCATCACAACGACGAAGCTGCAAGTAACTATATTTCCTGTAAATGGCTTGGACATGGAATGATTCACAATGAATTTTTTTTAAATTTTGACATTCCCAATGATTTCGTTAACGATTAATTCATTCAAATCCATTAGCAATAAGTTCATGTAAAAACCAACACAAGGAGTCTAAAATATGAAGATATACTCATCCTCTATCATCTCCTCAACCAAAACATTCTTGGTCACACTATCAGTGATGATTCACACTACATTCTCATGTCCAACACACTCTATTTCCTCTTCAAAAAGACTGGTCAAATATGCAGCAGCCTTAATCCTCCTTAAAGTGTCATGTGATTTAAGTAACATGCCACCTGTTGCAGAGGGAACAAGAATGTTAATAATAGGTCCCAGAGTGATTTCAATCAAACCATCAGAAACAATAGAAACCCGTGTTTCTTTCCAGCCCTCTCGGATATCTTGTAATCTCATTTTCATACTAGATTTCTCCTCACTCAAAAGAGCAGTGCATATTTTCTCTTAAATGGGGGGCACATATGCTTTGAACCATGGGTGTGTTATTAACTTATTCTGAATTTACCATTCTAATTATCTACTTCCAATCGGAGAACTTGGCAATATGGAAGGGCATGCCACAGGTTACAACCTCCCAATTGTGGCATCAACCTACTTTTTGGATCAAAAAGTTTGTCAAAGGTGAACCTGTAGGACAGGAACTGTTGCAGCCACAATGAGTTGGAGGACATGGTGGCTTCCCTTCCCCTCGAATAGGACAATTGTGCAACAGCGATGAATGTAGAACAGCACTGAAACCTAAAGACATGGGATATTCCACATACAATATCGCTACAACAAAGTAATCCTCGATCCCACTAACAAATTACATGTATGGGCTCTAACCTCCAGTCACTTTGGACAAGGTAATGTAGACCACTCTTCCTAAGAGTCAATAAGAATAAGTTGTACAACAATAGACTAGGAGATTTGCCGAGCATATTAGGGGCAGTACACCAGCAAGTGCAGGAAACTCTAATGAGGACACAACAAAAGTAAAAGGACTGGTGTGACAAGCATCAGATCAGCCATCCTTCCAAGTTGGATCTAAAGTGTAGCTACAACTAGATAAAGAAAGATCTAAAAGGAAAAATTTGAAGACAAGCCCACTAAGGTATGGTCCATTCTTGAAAGTCAAACGAACGGGTAGCTAGAATATTCAAACTTGACTTAACACACCATAATTAGGTATACATCCAATATCCACTTTGGACTAGCTCGTGAAGACCATTTGATCAACTTAGAAGGCACACAAAACTCAATAACAAAGATGGATAAACCATTGAAGGATAACACCATGCAACTAGAGAACCAGACCAGGAATAGTATGCACACAAATATAACAAGTTGGACAATCAAAAAAGTTACCTCAAGCTAGAAAATGACATACAAGGGACCACCATCAAGAGGAATTTTTAAGTCTAAAGAATAAGATGATGGGGGCTATCATCTTCAAAGAGGGGAGGCTTGATCTATCGTAACTAGATGAAACAAGAGAGACTGTGAACCAAAAAGACCAGCAATATGGGTTTGAACACACTCATCAAGCCAGCAAACCTTTGGAGAGAATACCAACAACTCCTTGATCTAACTAAGAACTGCAAACTGACAGGCTAACACATGTCAATTACGACAAAATCCATTACTGGGCACATGAACCATCACCCAACATAAGATTATTTACACTCCAAGAAAGTGGGGAAAAGCAAAAGATAGAAAGGAGTGTGTTAGAAGCTACAAATTGGATAGTTCGTGGTAGGAACCAAGTCCTACTCTATAAATGTAGCTGTTCCTCTACTGAGCCAAGAAATAACCACTAAGGGAAATTAAGCTCTAAATAAACAATAATTCATAATAATATTGCAATTTTTTCTTGTTTTCTACAAATTCGAGACTCTTTGTCTGATCTTAACTCTCTGCATGTAATGTCTAGACTCTAATGTGTATTTGTATTGGAACACAAACAGATACTGAAGAGACAAACACTTCACCACTTCCCAAGAGTCAGGACAACAAGAGCAGAAGCCACATTTAATATCAAGAAGATCACCACACTCAAGTTCATGTATTCAACCTACTTGGAAAAATTCAAGCCCCTTACATCAAAAACAAAACAGAAAAATTCCATAGATTTATGTCTCCTTCATCCCTTTGCCTTCTGTGATACAATGAAACAGGATTTGTCCCCCTTGCCTGTCCCAAATCTGCATGTTGGACACGTGGATCTGCTGGACACAATCCTGTATTATGAACCAACACCTTGAGAATGATAAAAAATCAATGAGTAACAGTCCACTTCGAGGGAAACCTCCTTTTACAATATATTGAATGAACAAGATGAGACATGATGATCCTAAGACTAGGTCTCCTTGGTATTTATATAGGAGACAAAGGGTACAATTATAATGAAAGGGTACAATTAAGGGTTCTAGCTGACCTACTAATATAACATTAGAAATGTAATAATTCAATATCTTGGGCATAATAAGGGGTTTTATACATAACATGGGGCTTTGTCTAGGGCTTAACATCCTGCATCTCTGATGCATGTGGGACACGTGACCTATGTCGGACATGTGTCCCACACATGGCCCTGCATGTCTGGTTTGCCTGACAGGCAGAGCAGGAAAAAGTGCATTTTAGGGTTGGAAAATGAATTATAATGAGGTCTTTTAGCCCTCATTTCATTCACCATCATTCCAAAAAAAGTGGGAGTCTGTGTGCCAACAAGGAGAAGCTTGTCATTTTAAGTGCTTATTCATCGAAATTCTGCAATCATGTTTATAAGTTTGTCACTTCTCGAGCAGCGGCATTCTTCCACCAAAACTATGGCTCAATCATCAAGGGTTGTTGCTCAAAGGGAAGGGAAAAAATGGCCTTGTTGGTGTTCCTCCTCCTCCACGTTTAATTATTGTCGTTACTGCTCCATATGTTGGAAGGGGAATTGCCATTGTTGGAATTAACTTGGAAATAGAGCTCCAAAAGCAAGAAAGCAAATACCCATTGTGGAATATGTAAACGAGAGAGAAGTGCCAAGGGATGAGGTTGGTGGTGGTGGAAACTGATTTTGGACATTTAACTTCTGCAAGGCTGAATTTAAGAGCACCTACTTCCAAGCTAATGGCCATTTGTTGGCCCTCCCAGATAGATGAATTGGAGCATGTAAAAAACAATTCCCAGCCAAAGAAAAAGTATGTCAAAACAGAATTTTGTTGGCCTGGAGAATGGCAGCAGCATGTAAGGTGCATATAGATGAGGATCCTCTTTCATTTTTAAAGAAGGTGGGCCAGTGGAAGTGGGAGTGGCGCTGAATTTGACAGTGGACCAGCAATAGCAGCAAGGAAGGCATGCTCCCAAAGGTCCAATGGACAAGATCTTTCAAGCATGGCTGCAAGAGGGGATAGATCTTATCGTCAAGTTATTTTTCTATCTCAATTTCCTTTCCTTTAATGTTGCACAAGCTCAAGTTGAACAGCCTATGATTGGGTATATGCATCCTAGTTCAGAGAAGCTTAGAACCCATAGTTACTAGATTTGCCTTAAAGCCCCACAGTACTCGCACCAGATTCTTCTCGAATCAGAATCTCGGATTCTTATCAGATTCTTAGCTAGTCATTTAGGTAAAAATAAATAAATAAAACATAAATATATATATATATATATATATTAGGGTTAGGGTTCTGATTCCCCGATTCCTAATTTTTGGACGAGCACCGCACCCTGTTGAGATTTGGGTACCTTGGAAAGTGGTCCCCTTGTGTTTGTGAGCCTCTAAACATAAGAGGGAAATACTTTGTACCATGTACCATGTACATTATGTCTAATTTCACTTTGACTTTGGAGATTTAAGCCAAAAGTGAAATTTGGTCATTTTAGCCTAAAATGACTATTAATTCACTTTGTGGGTGAATTGAGGGACATAAAGTGAAACTATGGAAACTTAAGTAAAGTGGGTTTTGAGTTGAGATTCTTTTGGAGAGATCTCAACCATTGATTAAGAATGAGATGAGATGATCTCATCCACACATACTTTAGGTTTTCTCATGTTTCCTTAAGAGGGGCGCATAGGGCAAAGGGAGGCTCATTCACTCTTATGTTCACTTAAGAGTTTGAGAGGGAGCATTGAGGAGAGGATGGTGGCATTGGGTGAGGAAAGCTTGGGTGCCCCCATTCACGGAGGTAGCCAGGAGGCTTAGACCCTCATTTATTTGTGGAGATTGTTCTTGCTAGGAGGAGGGCGCACACCTAGCAGGGAGGACTTGCAGTGGTCAGATTGCTTTGAGGACAGTTTCAGTGGAGAGCTACAGCACAGATTCAGAGTTTGATGCAAGGGTTTCTCCATCAAAGCTTCCAGCAGCTAGGGCACTTCAGTTTAGTGATTTGGGCAACTTGTGAGGAGGGCACACCATGCCATTGCACATCTCTACCTCTTGGACTTGTGTTGCAGCTTGAGTCAAGCTACCATTGTATCAGGTTCATTTGTTTATTGTACTTGTTGTATTCCACCTTCTATTCTCCACACTTATACACTCATATTCCAAACTGGTTTCCCCGGGGGGTTTTATCCAGGGTAGTGTTGACCAAAAATACCTGTGTTCATTTTCATGTATGCTAGTGTTTAGAATAGCATTATTTCAGCTCTAAAAGATCTCTAGGTGTGTTACATAATTTATGGTATGCATGTGCTAACATCTTGGTGACAAAACTACATGCTAGAGCACCTAAATGGCCTATGTAACCGTAACAAAACAGTAAAGAAGTTGCTGAACAGTTTGCTATTATAAAACAGTAGCAAACCCTTGTTTGACGGTTGAAACTTAGAGCCAACTTGAGGTCAAAGACAGACCAAGTTGGCAGCTTGTTAGGACCTGGAAAATCTTCACAACCACAGCGGATTCTTCTGTCGATTCCAATCGCACCCACGGTTCATGTAACCTTGTATAGAACCACATTGTTGGTTAAGGCAAAAGCAAAAGGAGGATGAACTCCTAGAACCTATTAAATCAGCATGGCCATCATCAAGGGTTAGTAATGTTTCTAATGAATGGATCCATCATGCCATCCCTTCATTCAGTTTCCCAAAGTCATCAAAGAATGGACCAGTCTTCTTGAAAGTGGAGGATGTTCTTGGAAAATGCAAGGATGCACAATATATGGACAAGTTGTTCATGAAAGTCGTTGAAAAAGTATGTATTGATTCTTGTATGCAAATTATCACAAATAATACATCTGTTTGCAAGATTGTCAGCATGATTGTGGAAACTAAATATCCACAAGTTACAAGTATTTTGAACACCTTGTATTGTTCATTCTTTAAATTTAGCACTTAAATCTATAGTTTCCAATGTGACGTGGATGGGAGACTTAATTGATAATGCATGACATATCTGCAATTTTGTACAAAATCATGCCCATGCCCTCAAAATCTATAAAAATTTCACACATCATTGTTGAAGATTGCAGATACTCGCTTTGCTTCCTCATTCATCGTGCTTGAGAGGTTAAGGGATGTCAAAACCACTCTTGCATCCATGGTTATTTCAAAGTGTTGGGCTTTCTGGAGAAAGCAAGATGTAAATGCTTCAAAGAAGGTAAAAGATAATAGTGTTGGCTGATTGTTGGTGGGACAGAATAGATCTTACAATTAAGATCATGGACCCTATCATTTATTTAGTATGATTTGCAGATACAAACAAGACCATATTGGGAGATATTTATGAGGCATGGGACTCCATGGTTGAGTTTGTAAAGGAAATTATTTTTGAGAATGAATGTCCTAATATGGGACATCGGTGGAGATCTTGTTCACTACCATACAAGACTTTATTGTGAGCATGTGGGAGAACAATTGTACACCTTTGCATTGCTTGGATCACTCGTTGAATCCCAATATAGCAAAGAGTGGCTGAATGTTGGACCTACACGCATATTCCCTCCTAACATGAACATAGAGATTTCAAAGGGGAGGAAGATTGCATTCAGCCGGATATATCAGGACAGAGCCACCCTTGACGAGGTGGACGAGGGCTTCATAGATTTTTCCACTTCCACTGAAAGATTCAGAGGCTATGATGGGATCAGAGGCAAAGAATTTATGCAACCCTATACTTGGTCGGAAAACAAACGCCAAAGTAAGCCTCAACATCCTTGACTGCTTGAAAAGGTCCTTAACAGCAAAATGAAAATATATATGCCACTCTATCCAGAAAGGTGTTGACCAAAGAATTCATAAACAAACCAACCATGAAATGCATCTAAAAATTGCATTGAACAATAGATGAGGGGAAACACATAATAAGTTCCTCACCTTTGGTGGAAAATATGAGCAACAAAAGCAAGGTTCAAATTGGTAGAGCCCTCAACAATGTCTTTTGGCGTCAAATATCTTTTACAATTAATTTTTTCTGCTTGCAACAAAATCAATTTGGCCCTTTCCATGAGGTCCTTGGATTCCAAAGGGGAAAGATTACAGCACTCTGGTGCAAGAGTATTTAGCAGAACAGCATATGCCTCTCCATCCTGTACTCAAGAAAACCAAGAGGTGAAGTCAAGATAGCTACTAAAACCTTAACATAGGAGTTGATGTTTAATATCCAATAGTCATTGCAAGAGTAGACAGACAGACACTTCCTTTTTGCACGTACATCTTAAGCACTACTCATGTAGTCAACTTGAGCAAAAAAACATTAACAAACATATAATTTGTGCTAGGCAAAAATCAACCAAAACAATCAGCTCTGAACCAACATCAACAATTTGGAGTCCATATGAAAGCTAAAAAGGTAAGTTGCCAGGGTAGTTGGGTTTGAGGACAGGGATGACACTTTTTGGAACAGGGGGCTTGGTTCATCAGGGTCCAGGGGTACACTCTATACATATGTATATTCTATGATATATATGAAAAACTTGTAAAAAATTAAAAATTTGAAAACATGCACATTGCATAATATCATTTTCAGCAAGTAACAACAAAAACATGCACATTGCTTCAGTGAATTTTTGAACAATCATACAATGATTAGAAAAACACTGAACAATCAACTTGATCATTATCATTTGAAAATTGAAATTTTACATTAATAAATCTAGACTCTCAAATCTTAAAAAGTTAAACCAAAGTGGCAAGTACATATGTCATACTATATTCAGCCCACTTCACCACGTCACTGTCTATAGTTGTCCACAAAGTTTTAGCAAGAATAGAGCACCAAAATCCCTTCACTGCTGAACTGTTCTCTCCTTTCAATGCTGAACTATCTCCCTTCACTGCTGGAAATGAAATGGTAAAAATGAGAGGGTGATTTATTGTTTTGACTCTTGAGTGCATGAGGGTGTGAAGTAAGTGAAGAATTAGGGTTTTGGAGGAGAGCCCCACCCTATCCTTGCATTTTTGGGCCTTTTTAAAATTGAAAAAAGAAATTTTTTTTGGAGGGTGTGCCCCTGGAGTACCCAAAAGCACCCAAAATCGGGGTTCAGATACCCATTTCAGGCTGCCATCCCCACTCACCTGCTGGGAAGAACCCAATCAATTTGGGTTCGTGAGATGAAATCCCTGTTCCAGAATCTATATGGGAGATGGGGACCCAAGACAGGTTCAGGCACCCTTGCCCCGAGTGCGGATAACTGTGCAACTTAGCTAAAAATTATATTTTCTGATCCACACAGGTTAACCCATTGCTTCATGATCTTGTAGCACAACTGTAATGGAGGATCAAGTTTGATGATACATGCAGTGTGCACAACAGAATTTTCAAGTAAGATAAAAGCTATTAGGGATGAGAATTTACATGAGGATGTTCTTTGCCAACAGAGCTATAACTACATAAAAGATTTTGGTTGTTACAGTGAGCTTGAACAAGGAGCCAATGAACAAGCACATAGTAGGGCTTCTAACTTTTTAAAAGCATTTAAAGCCAAGCTGTCTCTTTCGGACATGTACCTTCAGATCTGAAGAAAAATTTGAAACGACTTTCTTGAAACCTCCTTTACGAAGATGAAAATTCATCCATCGCAGCAAAACCTTCTCAGGAGCTAGACTCATGAGTTCCTCCATTTCCTGGTAGATTTTGATGCAAATAACCATTAGAACATTTCAAACAACCTACGCAATGAACATTTCCATGTAAAATCATAGTCCTTTATAAGAACACTTAAAACTTCCTATGTGAAAGCAGTTTATAACACTCATTTCTATTAGTTTCTTATGACAGTATTACCTTACTATCATCAACCAACTCCACAAGCTCAGGTGTTTTCTTCAAGTCAAGGTCTGCAAGAAGTTGTATCTGTAAAAAAATCCCAAAGGTGTAAGTGAAGGTTCTTGCCTATTTAAATTCAGATACTTATAATAACAAATGTCTTGCCATGTTGATCCTTCTACTGGCTAAAATAGAAGTTAGGCCTGATGAGATCATACCTTAATAATTTGAGATATTAAACCAAGTAAAAGATGAGGCTGCAAAAGAAACAGACGTCAGAATAAGTAGAAAATAATGATGCAACTAAACACCAAAACTATATGTGTCAATATGAAGAAGACACAGCACAAATCATTCAACTTTTGAATGGTAGCCGCATAGACAACTTGCCCCATGGAAGAATAATAGACCAGGCACAATATTATAAAGCAAGGCTACAAGCAATGGACTTCTAATGGGTGATGACAAATAATCTGCAGTTATCAACTAATTTGAGTGATAATAATTACTGATGCATTTCAATATAGGTTTGTTCAGTAACTAAAATTAATAACTTTGTTTGACATAAACTTTGGATCCATTCTTAAATATAAAGGACTGTGTACTCTAAACCGAGTCCAATAACAAAGACATCTTGAAAGTCAATAAATAGAAAATGAGGAAAAATATAGCAGAAGAAAAAAATCTATATGACAAATTCACCCAAAATCTGCATTCATTCTGTGATGGATAGCATAGTACAGCCATAGAGTTCATCTTCACCTACCCTTCCTTCAACTAGATCTTGGGTTCCAATGTTGACAACTGTGCATCCAATTGCCTTTGCAGAATTGAGACAAAGATTATGATTTTCATTCCTCTCCCATGGGTTGAGATTTTTCTTGGTATTTATAGTGCGCTCATCGATGGTCCCTGGGACTGCCAAATTGATCAGTTTACTGCACACATTCCAGAAAAATAAAATGAATTGCCTTCTTTCAAATTTGAGAGTTCGTATATTTATAGTTCTAGTTATCTGGCAACAAAGTAAATTCCTCGGCAATTTAAAATTACAATGATTTATATCCAAACACGATGTCCATTATTATTATAAGACAAAACTTTAGTTGCCAAGAATGTATACCATAGTAGAACCCCATCCTTGGCTATCTCAAAGAGATCGTTTGTGGAGGGGTCGATCGGAAGGTATCTCTTCATAATGGGATCGTCTTCAAAGCAACTGTTGATATGTGCAACATAAGCTTTCTTCTCGGACTCACTAATGGTATGAAGCAAGGTAGTTGTTGCTGCATTCAAAAATGAGGACGAGTTTCTTGAACCCCCCTTTTTGGTACTAGTGCGACTTTGCAAATTAAGATACATCTGCACACAATAAACTTCTGGGTTAGATAGACGTTGCTCATTTGGGAAGTCACTCCATGGCAAATGAACTTTGCCTTCAGTAAAAAAAATTATGCAAGGCCTTCAGAGGGCTAGGCCGCACAAATGGAGTCCTCTTGGTAGACTGGAGTCTTGATACGGTGAGAATTGAACTAGTTATTTGCAGAGACGGTACAAAACGCATTGGCAGAGAGGCCAATTCTATGTGTGTCTTTAGGCATGGGATTCTAGAGCCAAGGGAAGGGGTAAGGGCAATCTCTTTATGTCTCGGATAATGCAAAAAATCAGAAAGGGATAGGAATATGCGGGACTACCACATCCACTCCATTGATATGTCACCACAAACTTCTGTTATTTGACGAATATTTATCAACCTGGACAAAACACTGCACTCCGCCTGCAGAAAAACTTTTACAAGATAAAGTTGCAAATAACTCACCCGGAGAAAAGCTTCAAAGTCTATCTCTTCTTCCATATCCGCGTAATATTCTTCAAGAATCGCCTTTACCTCTTTCTCTGTTAATAATTCCTGAAAAGCTTTAAGTTTTGTCATCCCCGACGCCAAATCCGCAACTCTGACAGTCCCCGTGTCGGTTTTCATATGGATAAACTGCACATAGATAAAGTTAAGATGATCAGGGCAAAACCTCAACATGATTGATTACGCAATTGATCTGATTATATACTAGATCCGTTTGGTTTTCTCGGAGCAAATCCTCTCGGAAAAAATTTGTTCTTTAAAATATCGCATTTCCGGATTGCAGAACAAGAAAGACGGTTTTAGTTTCTCCTTATTTTCGAGTCAATAGATTTTAAATATTCGTTTGGGATAAGCCATACAGAACCAGAGCTCATCCACCTTTGGCACTAGGGTCTGTCTGCGTGTGTGAGTGTGAAAATGAATGAATCCGCGAAATTTGAAACCGTTACCATCGACTGCCATTCAAAAAAAACACTTAAATTTGTTTACAAAGCTTACACGAGATTTCAAATCCCTGAGCTGGACTTGTGTGAACTGACTCTGGAGCCATGGATCCGAGACCAAGACGCCCACAAACCCCGCCATCTTCGATAAATTGGTCTACACTCCGCTGCTTCCGAGCCTTCAAAACTCTATCTGCTCTACTCTGCACTGGTTGGGAATGAATGGCTGAAACAAAGACAGATAGAGCTCGATGGTCCGTACGATAAATAGCGTCGCAAAGAAGAGTACAGCCGAGAGAGACAGAAGAAGCTGAGGCTGAGTTTGCTTTGGCAAGTGAAAATGGATGGCGTCGTGCAGAATTGTTGCAGATTCTCTTTTTCTGGCCCCTGTAACCGTTCTTCTTCTTCTTCTTAGTATGTATTCCGCGTAACGTCACATTTGATGTTAGGCTACTGGACCGCTAGCGGTTTTCTCAAGACTGGACATGGAGATTGGAAAATTAGTTGAACTTAGTTGTCGCCGACTTTGCCTTGATCGACAGCGATTGAGCCGACCAAAAAGGGTTTGTCAACCACGCCTTGCGCGCGACCGACCTTTGTGTTTTTTAAAGAAATCATAGATCACACATAGGATACTCCCCAATTATCTGAATATGTTGCGCTTTAATTTCTAATTTTCATTTATTTTCTTAAAACGTAATATACAGACATACGATACTCTTTTGATCCATTGCCTCTGATAAATACATGTCTATTTCAAATAGAAAAACATGATAACAAGGCACTTCCTTAATCACAATATAAACCATTGAAAATTATTTCGAATTTCATATTATACGGAATATTTAAAAATGATAACAAGGCATTTTCTTAATATAATAATAATAATTTATTTTTAAGGTTACAGCTAAGTTAGACATCAAATTGGTGTATAAGATTTTATTTCCAATTTCATAATATATGGAATATTTGAACTTGCGATTTTATTGGTAAGGTATACATACCCTACTCCCCTTTAGATTTGAACTTGTAACTTTTAAATAGGAAACACATGTTCCAAACCATTAGGATAAACCATTGAAAATTATTTTGAATTTTATAATATATGAAATATTTAAAAATGAAGTGTATCTCTTTTTCAACCTCATATAAATAATAAAATAATAAATAACCTCATATAAATAATAAAGTTGGCATACCTTATATTTCATTTATGAGATATGGCGATCGGAGTCAAGACATAGATACTAGAATAGGTACTAGAAGTGTATAAGGAAACACTAATGCTTAAGTAAGGAAAGGGATGCATACTCCTTATTCAGTGAGGGTTAGGAAATAGGTCTTGAACTAAATATAGGATAAGTTAAGTGGACTCCGAAATAAGAACACGTTGTAATAATATCCACTTCCCTCTTTGAAGAATGAGTGAAAATTAAAAAAGGAGTGTTCTTTGATATGATAAATATCATAAATTTAGTTTTTCTAAGGGTCACTACTAGTGGTTTGAAATGACCAAAACTAGTAAGGGAATTATGTTTTTTTGTAGACTATCAAGAGAGGTGTTAAGAAGGCCACATCCTCTATGAATACAAGCAACATGATCGAGATGTATGTTGTCTTGGATGTAATCAAGTTCATCAACGCAGATCCCAAATAAACTCTGGGAGCGGGGCATCCCTCCTTAACCGTATTGGCACTCTTGAAGAAAGCAAAAATCCATGAGATGTATGAAGCAAGCCTATATTAATGTCATATTAGACCCTCCTTGTAATAACAATGAGGAGTTCATAAATGCTAATATAATGCAATCTCTAAAACAAGGAGTGGCTTGACACAGAGTTGAAGGTATTTCAAAAGTATAGAAAACAACAAAAGACTTATAAGGATCAATGCCTAACCTCTTCAACAATAGTTTGAACTATAAAGATGTGATCACCAAGGTAAACCTTAAATTCTTTAGGACACAAGGTCAAGCCAACAACAAGGCTCGAAGTCATTACCAACAATATATTATTTATAAGCTCGACATATCACTCACTAGAATAAAACCTAAGTGGAGAGGATAACACTTCAACTAGACCTAATTGACAAAGTAAATTATATATTATGATCATAAAAAAAAAATGAAACAACCTACATCATTAAAAAGATAACCAACATAAAGTGAGAATGTACACAAAATTTTACTAAAAAAACACCTCTATTAAATACATAAATGTTTGTTGATACTTAAATTCTAAATAATTATTTTAATATTTCTTAAAAGGTAATAAATTACATAAATTAAAAAGAGAAACCAGCATTAAAGTAACATGTTATAGGAGGAGCTGGCACAAAGAGACCCAATATTGATAATCAATATTCCAAAGACCCAATATTGATAATCAATATTCCAAAGGGGGACTTTCTTAAAGGGGAAAGTATGTCAAAAGGTTTTAAAAGGAGTGTAGAAGGGTGGAAAATGCTCATATTTCTTGGAAACGAGAAAATCTTATTTCTTTCAATAAAGGAAACATTGTCACTCTTTACATGTTCTCACAAGACAAGATAATGATAAATTATGAGCAAGAACAAATTAAGGTACAAGTGCATCATCTTATATTCATCATACTACAGATCTCCCATCATCATAACATGAATAGAATTTAAATCCAAAAATATCACAAGAGATCATGTCACTTAGAACCTTTCTTTGTTGGATTGAAAATACTTTATTTTATTGTGAATACTCGCAATAATAAGGAAGAATTATGTTATTTCTTTAAAGTTTTTTTTTAAATTGGAACTTGATTTTGTTGATAATATCTAACAAAATATAATACATAATATTTGGTTTATATATTTAATTGTGGATATTATTTTTTAAATTGGTGTTGTTTGTGGGATAAGGGATTTTCTTCGTCTAGCAATTTGACTAATAAAATCTACGGAAATATACATACCCTACCCCCTATGAATTTGAACTTGTGATCTCTTAGAAGGAAACATATGTTATTAACCATTAGGCTCACTTAGGGGGTTCTTAACAAATAATACATAAGATGCATAAGTTGGTTTACACATTTTATTATAAGTAAACTTTGTTCCTATCTGTTTGTGGCAAGAAACTCCTTCTAGCCTTATCACAACAGGATAAAGCTTCATTGGAGATTTGAACTTGATGAGAAAAGTGCAAAACCTACCTCCCAACCATCTTGTCAAACCACCTCAACCCTACATCTAAATCTATAGTTATTGATAATTGAGTATAATGTAGAGGGGGATTAAAGTTAAATCTTACCTCCTATATATTCAAACCTATAACCTTTAAGAAAGATATATTCTTAACCATTAAACCATTAAATCCTTTAGTAGTTGTTATTTTTTTTCCTTTTTAAAAATAAATATCCTTCATATTTTTTTCCTATCTTAAAACTCATTATTAATAAATACATAATATATCTATAATTATCTAATCATGTATTGGTTGAAATCGAATGTATAATTATTAATTATTTTATACTTAACTATAATGTATAATAAATTAAAATTAAAAATTTAATATTTAATAATAAAAAATGAAATAATAATAATACTAGAATGGTGTATATTCAAATTCTCTATCTAATTAATGTATGGTGTATATTCAAATTCTCTATCTAATTAATGTTTATATATCATGAGGATTATTTTCTTAGGTAACATTAATGTCTTGTTGTTAATGTTCAAAGTGTAAGATTCAAATTTTGTAGGTTTATATTATAAAATGTTCAAAGTGTAAGATTCAAATTTTGTAAGTTTATATTATATTAATATAATATTGAAAATTATATTTTTGGAAAATTAAAAAGAATAAATTAAATAATAATAATAAAATATTTATATGTTAAATATATATTATTTATGTTAAATATCATAAAGATTGTTTTCTCGTATAATAGATGGTAAGAGTGTTAAATCACAACCCCATGAAAACAAAGTTTGAATTTGTAACCTTCTTGTATTAAAAGAGTGAATAAATTTTATCAATTGTATATTTTTGTAGACGTTACCAGTCAATCAAATCGTTAAGCGAAAGAAATCCCTTGTCTCATAAACAAAAAAATCTCATACACCAATTAAATATCTAACTTAACCATAACCTTAAAAATAAATTATTATTATTATTATAGTTAATATTTGATAAAGTGTAAAATTCAAATTTTAAATTTGTATTAAAGTAATATTTTCCACAATTCAATAAAAACAAAGAGAAAGATGAGATTGATGAAAGCAACAACATAAGTCACAAACTTTGAAGCAAGTACAACAAGTTATAAAAGTCAAATGGTAAAGGTATATATGTATTAATGTGAGGAAATTATTTATAACCGTATGAATCTCAATCCATGTACTCCCTCCTATTACATTGGATTTGGTAGAATGAAACTTTATACTCTTCGTGTCTTTATCACTTTCTTAAAACCAATGGGTTTGTTCATAATTACTGAGTTGGGTTTGACTATTTTGTCAATAGTCAAACCAAACTCGAAGAGCTTAAATTTGGTAATTAAAATAAAATGTTGCAATATAATTTAGATCTACACTATCTATTGAAAACTTAAAGTTTAAGTTTTTAACTCAATTCCATGTATTTATTGGAATATTTAATTATATTAAAATGGAACTCCCTCTTTGCTTTGCTTTACACGACTAGGGTTTTTTTCCCTCCACTTGTTGCGATCTCTTTGCATTTAAGTTTTGGCTTTTAAAGTTAACTTGCAACTTCTT
>JZKD02S1673638.1:817631-829871 GCA_000966675.3 Picea glauca | reverse complement strand
ACTCATCACTTCACTTTATTATTTAAATAATTTCTTCTTTGGAAACACTTTGACTACTTTGACCTTTTGGGGCTTCTAGATGATTCATGAGGGTTCTCCAACTTCACATGGCCATAACTCTCTAACCGTGAGGATTTATGTGACGTTCCACATACCACCGGAAATGGCATGACATGTACTATCCATCTAGAATAGTTTTACCTGCAAATATATCAAAACTCATACCATTATCCATAAAAAAAACTTGGGTCCATTACCCAAACCTTTGTTCTACTGTAATTCTCTACCGGACTTTCTTCAAGGGTTGACATCAATGACAACCAACCCAATTAATCAATAGAGTTTATGTGCAACACAACCTAATTTTGGGTGGAACATCCAACATCTGTAGCGAGTTGTTTTAATTACATTTTATATACAATTTCTCTACCATGCATTTATCTAGTATATTTATTTCTTCTTTGTATTAAATACTATCTCTAGGATATGTTCATGCTATGTCTATTTATTGGTTATTGTTGTGCTTGGCATGCTAACAATTATTTTATGGATATGCATGGTTATTGATAATTTCATGTGTTTGTTTCATGCTTCTTTATTAATGAATTGGTATTACAATTCAAAATTAGTCCAAGAATATAATTTTAGAAGTACCCAAGAAATGTGTATGTTTCACATTGGTACCAGAGAAACAACAAGATATATATATTTTTTTCGTTTTGTTCATATGTGTCTGTTATAGTAGAGGCCAAGTATAAAGGAGTGTTTAAAATTACCATTACGTATCTATGGTTATAGAAATTCCTCATCAAACTTGGTATCTTATTTCTTCATTTGACTATCATATGGTGCGGCAATCAAAACACATTGAAATTTTGTAGAGATCTAGTGCAACAAAAGAGAATGAAAAACATTGAGATACACATGCATTACATAAGAGAGTTGATTCATGAAGGGATCATTGAATTGCAGTATTGTCCTTTCTCACAACAGACTTCCAACACGTTCACCAAAACCTTCACCAAGAAAAAATTCCACTTTCTGCAAGAGCTCCTTGGGGTGAAGGACACAACTACCTGAAAATTGTCATTCTTTTTCATTATTGTATTTTGAGGGGGTGTTTTTCCTATGAGGTTTCTCTCTTACCTTTTTTCAGTGTTCTTTGTTTCTTAGATGCATTGTAAAATGGGTACCTAACATGGCTTCTTGTTGGGACCCATTCATTGTGTACTCCCTAGTAATGTTCAAGGGGGGTATTGGAGATATTACACACCTACCTAGTATTTATTTTCCTAAGTTTATTATTCTATGTTGAAGACTAGTGAAGTGAAGTATTGCATGTAAACCTTGGTATTATCACCAAGTGTTGCATGATCACCTTGGGATCATCACCAAGAGGTTACACTTGACATGCACGAGTCTAGAAGATGGGATCCTTGGTTCAAGTATCCCTTGATTTGGTATACCGATCTTAGCAAGAAAATTACGTAGCAAAGAATTGATGTCTATTCTTGTTAAGTAGATTTATGCTTACTACTATAGAATATTGAAAGGCATATAAAATTCTATTTGGGGTTTTGTTTTTTCTTTTTAGAAATTATGATTTGGACCTTTCATGAGAGAGTTATATCATTGGAATATAATTTAAATCCTAGATTCTAGTTGGTTTATAACTTGGATAAAGGCCTTATCCTTAACCAGGACTTATGGGACTGTTTTTAGGCAGTTTTGATCAAACATTCCCTTAAAATAGACGCGCACACACACCTTTCTTTAAGCATAAAAGTGGTTATATGTGCTTCTCTATCTTTAAGGGCATGGGTAGATGCTCTAATCCTTCATTAAGGGCATGGGTATTCCCATGGTGTTGTGTAATAGATGATTATGGAATTAACTTAGATATTTTACTATAAATCAAAAGGCATAAACAAGTAACAATGAAATTTTATATGGGATAATTATGCCTAATGATGGTTTCATTCACAAAAAAGATCAAAAACCTAGATCGGCATTCAAAAGATACGGTCCTTTCATTAGAGAAGATTTGATTTTTTTCCTGAAGACATCCTTGCAAATTAAATTTAGTGGACTTTCAGTTATTCTAGGGGGTTCTTCCTTGTATAATACTACTATAACTATATATAGTTTAGGTGAATTGTATACTAAAGGTATTAGTTGAATTACTTCTTGAATTGAATTTTTCTAATGTAAATCAAGGATATAGGMTTGCTTTGTTGGAAAACAAGATGWGRGGTTTGATTGTTTAAACCATTTTTAATTATAGTTAATTATAATTAGGAAAAAATGGGAGATGGAMTTTTTGGTTTACGTATCCYTTGATTTGGTATACTGATCTTAGCAAGGAAATTACCTAGCAAAGAATTGATGTCTATTCTTGTTAAGTAGATTTATGCTTACTACTATAGAATATTCAAAGGAATATATATATATATATATATATATATATATATATATGATTTTAGAGTGAGTTGGTATATATCTCTTTTGAATTGAACTCATTGGGAAGATTTTTTGTATAAGCTTATTTAAATGGTTCATATTGCATTAGCTAAGTTATACATACAACTACTACTCTTGTGGTTTGAGCATTATTGTTTTAAGGGGAAACCATAGGAACTATCATATAAATGGGTTGGAAGAGAGGATCCTCCTTACAATGATGACTTATTTCGTTGAAAAGAGTTTGTGTATTCATGTTCATCGAAAATATTTTTTTCTTATGATTTAAAATGTTGTTTTGAACCTCATTGTAGAATATTGTAAAGTTGCTAAAGGTAGTATAATATATCACTAAATAACCTATTGTATTAGTGTTATTCTGAGAATGACTTCTATTACTGTTGTGAGTAGATTTGTGCATTGACATATTAGGGAATCAAGTACCATATCTAGTTATTATTAGTGAATTAGTTCAATTACTATTATTATTAACCCTTGTGGAGCTTATGAGTGGATTATATGACCAAGGGGTTAAGTTGATACATTATTATTGAAATACATATAATGTACATTATTGACTACATATATACATATATGAAGAGTGAAGCTGAATTTTGTGCATCATATTTTATGTTGTTGCTCTCATTATTTTATTACTTCAAGAAAAAGAAAATATTTTTTTATACATTGCATGCTTTGTTTTTAGCTTAACGTCCCGAATGAACATCACATTTTACAATAGTGATAGGTGTTAGATGTGTAGCTTGAATTTTCTTTATGATGCCTTGTTCCCTTCAATGGAATTGTAGAAATTGTCTTTATTCTATAAAAAAAATTCTTATTTGTTCTTGTGTTCTTTCTTATATTTTTCATCTCTTTCCATTTATAGATTATATCCAACTTTTTCATTTGCAAACTACACACTATTTTTATTCGGATTATGCCGAGAATGAAATGAAGGAATATATATAATTAGGAAACACATAGAAATATTGCAAGAAACACATAGATACAATAATACACAATTTGTATTAATGAATGAAATGTAAAAGAACTCTAAAATGTAGAGCAAAGTGAACTTGCTAAAATGGTGGTAGCTCGTCTTTGAGAAGAGATGTGATGGCTATGTGCATTCACAAGAAGATGTGTTTTCAATGAGGCTCAAAAGGCCCTTTTAACATAAATTATTAATGAGAAAACTATAAAAATCCAAAACCATAACCCCATAAGATGAAACTCCAAGACGTTTGTGGGCCTTGATGGGGGTAGTTGATACATCAAATTCCTGAGGGCGTAAATTTTGCATACGATATTTGTTTGGGGCACTCGATACCTCATCATAAAGGTCTAGCCGAAAATTACAAATTTTGGCTAGGGCTACGATATTTCATTGGCAACACCTGACCCCTCAAATGTCCAAAAACATTCATTTAGGGACTTAAAATGGCCCCAAAATTCCAGGACCCAAAAAATCGTAGAAAAACTATGAAGGTGGAAAACTATGTTTTGAGCTAATAGAACAGTTGGGTGGCCATCAATATCCACCTGCATCAATTTTAAGCATGCAACATATATTTATTGATTGTACAATATTTACTATCTAGCTAGGTTACTTGGATGAAACATTTTTTATCTATTGTTCTTTTTTTAATCGTAATATAAATTTGTATTAATATAAATGGGTTGTGCTAAAGCAAACACCGAAGTCATACATAGGTACAAAACCCTACTCCTAGACTAAGTATATTTCTAGTATAATAGAGATAAAACTAGATCTTTTTCCATAAGTGCATTCCAAACATTTTTACAAGTTATTTTCTTAACATACTGACCCAAAAACAAAATTACTTAAAAAAAATTAACTAGTTATGGAGGCACATTTTCTTGAACTTATTACCCCTCAACAGAATGAGGGGAGCCATCTTCGACTTTCATAGGAATTAGATATTGTCCCATTGTATCTTAATTATTGTGACCATCATGTTGAGAGTTCATTGTGCCTTGATTAATTAAATTCATGGAGGGAGAATCCTAGCATTGTTGAATAACCAAAGACTAGATAAATTGACATTCAACCTCCAACACATCAATACTTTTCATTTGAGTTTAGAGTAGGTTCACAATGTTTGTTGTGTTGGAAGCACTAAGTTAGTATTCTAGGCCTTAAATTTTTACAAAGATATGATGGAGCGTGCCATTGTTCACCTGCATTACCTCTTCATGTTGATGCAAGATTTTCCTAACCTGAGACCAGTCAAGGTCCATACCTATCCAATAGAGATTGCACACCAAACCATAACTAGGAAACCCAAACCACACAAACTAGGAGAAAAATACCCCAATGCCAATTTTGAAAAATATGAGTAGGAAGGGATAAAAATTGCTTTGAAATTGTAAAGAAAAATCATAAAAAATTCCTTCAAGAGCTAACACAGGAAAGGGAAACCTAAAGATTAGGAGAAACCTATTCAAATTCGAAGGATAAAATAGGATTTGTTGAGGAGAAACTTCCAAATGCGCCACCTAAAAATGCTAATGGCCACCTACAAAGGCCTAGAACCGCACCCATGAATGATCCAACAAAGTGCACTAGACCAACCCCACTTCCACACTAAAACCCTTTATGTTTAGAGTCTCCATAAACAAATGCTTCCCAAGTTTCAAATATATTTTGAACACTTCACATTGGATTACCACACCGAGCCCAATATGATTCATATGTGTGAACAACCCTTTCGTACTACCATTTAATATATGGAGAGGTATGGTCTATACTAAGGTATCACGAGGCACACCCTAAGACCATTTTTTATGTAAGTTCCTAGGATTAAAAAGGAGGAAAACATGGCCCAATGATATGCCTTGGAGTTAAATTCGCTCTTGATATGGAACATGGATAACTTTTTGAAGTTGGAAAGAACATTGAGCATCCTTGATATCATAACATTTATAACATTTTTCACATCTCATATTTTCCAATCACATTTCAGATTACCAACATCGAATCCCCAAGAATCAAAATTCTAGTTATCCCTTCCTCTTTAGCTATAGAAACACATGTCCACAAAGTGTAATCCTAAGCAATGTTGTTGGAGACACTTTCAATTCCCCAGGTATATGAATCTATTTGATTTCCTCTGGGATATTGAAGACCCCCCCCCACACCTACCACCCCTTATTTTTATTTGTTGTCCTCTATGATCCCTTTTCAACATATATAGGGAATGTGTGCAAAATATCATAAACTTTCTATCTTGTGAGAGTTCATAGTTCCATTTACTAGAATTAAATTTATCTCTTCATCATTTGAAGGAGACTTGTTAATGAATCAAATGAAACATTACATTCTATTTTAATGAATTCTATTAGAACATAGTCTCTATTGTAGGTTTTGTGCTATTGAATTTATTTTTTCTCAACTCTTTTCTATCAATTGAAAAAAATGTTCTTTTTCTCCAACTACAACCGTGGGATATATATTTGACATTAGATGATGTTGTTATTACTGTTGTATCATTTCAATATGCTAACAACCCGACATAACCCATTAGTGTACCTAATCCACCTAATCTAGGTAACACGTAACCTACCCCACTAACCTATCAAACCCACAAACCACGTAACTTATCTAATGTACTAATGTGCCTAATCAAACTAACCCCTAACATACCCAATAACCTACCTAAAATTTTAATACAATAACCCTACCCCACATAAAATATTCTAATACACCAACCCATAACCTAACCTAACCTATCTAATCCACATAACTAAGAATTTACATAACCTAATGTCTCATATGGTAGTAACATTATTTTAACCTACCATTTTAAAAGTTCCTAAATTATAACCCAGCTAACGTACATAATCTATAAGCCCATCTAAATTACATAACCCACTGACCTACACCATTAATCTACATCCTATTAATTCCCCTAACCTACATACCTCATTAACTTGCTAAGCCACAAGCCTCCAAACTATAACCCACCTAACCTACCTAACCTCATATAGTCTACATAACTTACACACTAAACTTCCTTAGCTATCCCACTAACCTACCTAACCCATTAATGTGCCTAATCCACATAATGTAGGTAACCCATAACCTACCCCACTAACCTATCTAACCCATAAACCAACTAACCTAACTAGCATCCTAACCTTCTGATAAAACAACCCAACCCAACATAAGTTATCCTAATCCACCAACCCAAGACCTAATTTAACCTACCCAGTCCACATAACACATAATTTACATAATTTGATGTGCCATAAACTACAAATTGCTAATTTACCTAACTTTCCTAATCCATTAACCCACTTACCCCACTAATCCTACCTCACTAGCCTACCTATTCAACAAAACTAATCCATGATTTAACCCACTAACCTAATTAAGTGACGTAATGGCCCATTTAACCTACTATACTTAGTCACCTAACCAACCAACCCTTAATATTGATATATATACCTTGATTCCTAATCCTAATATAAAAATGATTAAATAGTAACAAAACTGACACTAAAAATGCATAAGAAGAGATATAAAAAAAAAATCAAATTCAAGTGAAAATCACAAAAATTATATAAAATAAAACATAATAAAATATTAAATAATTTAAAAACCATTGTACATCTCATTTTCCAATTCATATAAAACATATAAAAGTAGTCAAATAATGACATAAAAATTACACTTAAAAATGCATTAAAAAACCATTATACATCTCGTTTTCCAATTCATATAAAACATATAAAAACGGTTAAATAATGACATAATAATGCATTAAAAATATAAGAAGTGAAACCATAAAACACGAAATTCAAAAGAAAATCACGAAAACATTTATCGAGATAAAACATAGTGACATGTTAAAAGCCATTATACATCTCATTTTCAAAATCATATAAAACATATTAAAAATATTATTGCGGTTGTACATGCTTGAATAAAATTATTTTTCCATGTTTTAATTATTAAAAAATATCCCATTTAACTCTTTTTTATCAAACATTTAACCAATTTTTAACCAATAATTTTTCTTTAAATAACCTTAAGTATTGCTTTTAATAATTGTAAATACAACATCTTTTGAATAAGCAACAAAAGACATAAATATAAAAACACTTATATTATTCAATTTGACGTTTAAAAAAAAAATACAATAACAGTATATATACCTGAGTGGGCCTTATGGTTAAGAACATGTGTTTCCTCTTAAGAGGTCACAAGTTCAAATCCAGAGGGGGGTAGGGTATGTATACCTCCGTAGACTTTACCAGTAAAATCGCTGGGTGGAGGTGGTCTCATACACCAATTTGGCGTCTGGCTTGGCCATGACCTTAAAAATAGATTATTATTATTATTGAAAAAAAGGGGGGGATAAACTTACTTTGCATTTCATTGTCGAATCGTAAAGAAGCTTGCCTAAACCTCCTAGAATCAAATCCTAAAGAGCCTCTCTTAAATCAAGAACGATGAGTTATAAAGGAAGAAAAAAACAAAATTTGAAAGTTTAGACAGTTTCATGAAAATCGATGCTTTCATATTCTAGAGATATGTACAACAATATTAATAAGTGTGAAAACCTTCATTCTTGAATTTTAAATCTCTATGGATAGGATTGTCTGAAGGAGACACATATTTTTGAAAAACTCTTCTTTAGTTTCATTGGTCCTTGATGATAGGTGGAGTGTTCACTCAAAATATTGGATGTTTCAAAATTTTCGAGATAGTTTAATTCCAAAAAGATGGACACCAATATTACTAATTGTGGAAACCTTCACTCTCAAATTTTAAACCTCTATGTAGAGGACTATCTCAAGGAGACACAAACTTTTTAAAATCTCTTCTTTACTTTAATTAGTCCATGATGATGGGTGGAGTGTCCACTCGAAATGTTGGACATTTCAAAATTTTCAACACAGTTTAATTCCAAAAAGATGGGCAACGATATTACTAACTGTAAAAACCTTCACTCTTGAATTTTAAACCTCTATGGAGAGGATTGTCTCAAGGAGGCAAGAACTTCTGAAAATGTCTTCTTTAGCTTCATTGGTCTCAGATGATGGGTGGAGTCTCCACTCGAAACATTGGATGTTTCAAAACTTTCGAAATGATTTGATTCTAGATAGATGGACAACAATATTACTAACTATGAAAACATTCACTCTCGAATTTTAAACCTCTACCAGGGATGATTTTAAGGATGGAAATTTATTTTAAAATGTAGAAACCTTAGTGAATCTTACTAATCCTTCATATGCCAACTATAAATGTTTGGCGATATTTTTGTAAAATTATTCAAATTTCTAAGGATTTTATATAGCTCGTATAACATTTTGGTGATTTTTAAGGTAAAATATTTTTATCCTATAGAATTTGGGCGAATCATTTTTAGAATAACAAATCATTTTGAGGGAAAAACCATGGAAAAGTAGCCCATGAGTGAAATTTAGCCCCCTAAAATCATCCCTAGGGCCCTCTACGGACATGATTATCTCAAGAAGACACGAACTTTTGAAAATATCTTATTTAGCTTGATTGGTCCTTGATGATGGGTGGACTGTACACTTGAAACATTGGACATTTCAAAACTTTCAAGACATTTTAATTCCAGAAAGATGGACATTAATATTTCTAACTGTGAAAACCTTCACTCTCAAATTTTAAACCTCTTTGGAGAGCATTTTCTTAGGGAAATACAAACTTTTGAAAATCTCTTCTTCAGCTTTAGTGGTCCCTAATGATGAGTGAAGTGTCCACTAGAAATGTTGAATGTTTTAAAAATTTTGACGCTGTTAATTCTAGAAAATTGACAACAATGTTACTAATTATGAAAACCTTCAATCTTGAATTTTAAACCTCTATGGAGAGGATTTTCTCAAGGAGAGACACACATTTGAAAATCTCTTATTTATCTTCATTGGTCCTTAATTATGGGTGGAGTGTCCACTCAAAACATTGTATGTTTCAAAATTTTTGACACATTTCAATTACAAAAATATGGACAACAATATTATTAACTATGTTCAAAACCTTCACTCTTGAATTTTAAACATCTATGGAGAGGATTGTCTTGAGGAGACAAAGACTTTTGAAAATATCTTCTTTAGTTTCATTGGTCTCTTATAATGGGTGGAGTATCCACTCGAAATGTTGGATGTTTCAAAACTTTCGACACAATTTAATTCCAAAAAGATGAACAAGAATATTGCCAACTCTAAAAACTTTTTCTATCGAATTTTAAACCTCTATGGAGAGGACTGCATCAAGGAGACACATACTTTTTAAAATCTCTTCTTTATCTTCATTGGTCCTTGATGATAGGTTGAGTGTCCACTCAAAAAGTTTGACGTTTCAAAAATTTCGAGACAATTTAATTCAAGAAAGATAGACAACAATAAGAAGCTTTCTCAATCTATCATTTGGAAAAACAAAAAACTCTTCTTTACATTTCAATTATTGAACACCTTTATGAAAGTTGATACATTTTATTATAAAAATTTATATTAAAGTTAACATCAATAAGTTATAAATACCTCAGTGTTATTACCCAAGGGGGGCATATATAGGATTAAATGTATATGATATGACCCCAAGGGGGGGCATATATAGGGTTAAATGTACATCTAATGTGTAAATATATATGAATTAGGGTCGGGATAATATTAAAGGGGTCTCAAGTGTAGGTGTGAATACGCATATATAGAGATCATGTATTCATTATTGGAGATGGTGAATTGTGATGTATGAATGTAATTGTGTATTTGGAGGAGGTTATCCTATTCTTTGAGGATTTATATTGTATAAATTATCTATCTTGGATTTGTGTTCCACGCTCACATTTTTTAAATGGTGTGTACTTCTGTTCTATTATGATATCTTAAGCATTTAGATCATTACATTTGGTTTCAGAGCATTGATCCTAGGGTTTTGCTTCCTCAAGAAAGTCATCTTGGAATTTTTTCTATAATATTTTTTGGGATTAGTTAAGAAATTGAAACTTGAAGAGTGTTTAGAATACATATCAAGGTACTTGTGGTACAAATTTCATCTTCTAGTTCATTGTAATTTAGGATATACACCCCGTGGAAGATAGGGTTTCTGACTAGTCTTATAACTAGTCTAAAACATGTGTTTCGGGTAAAACAATCATATATTCTTCGTCAAGGAAAAAAATTCTATGAAACTAGTTTCATTGTAAATAGGAAAGTATGTAGTATTTTGGATGTGAATTTTAGAATAATTTACCCAATATTGGATGTGTGGTGTTTTGTACAAGTTCTCTCTCCATAATAGGCCAAAATTCAATAACGTTTGGGAAAGTTACTATAACTTTCATTTGACACACCCAATTTTGGTCAAACTTGTGGCATTGTAGAGAATAAATATCAGAGCAACACATGTTGAAATTTCAGACTCATAGGGATTGAAAGTTCATAAATACATTAGAAAGGAACTTAAGCCAAAAGGACATACTCCAAATCTTGGTTTTCAAAGGTATGTTCAATTGAGTTGATTCAAAATCCATTGGAAAAAGAAAACATAGAAGATCATATTAGAACAAGGATTATAACTATTTTAGATCAATATCTTTAATATACTAAGGTTTTAAGTTGAGGGTTCGAGTTATACCTCAATTAAGAATCAATGGAAATACCTCAATTTACAGGAGATGAAGATAAAGAGGAAATCAATCCTATGGAATGGTTGAGGATAACAAAGGAATATGATATGAATCCTTCAAGGATTTATTTATTTATTTATTTTATTTTTTCTGGTAAAACTTGGAATTGGTGGATGAGTATTGATTTTGATACTAGATGGAACATGACATGGGAATAATTTGAAAAACTTGTCTCAGAAAAATGGATTAGGTATACAAAAATGGAGGAAGTGTATAGAATTCAAGATGAATTAAAATAATCAAAGAAATATGTTAAGAGTAAGGGTGAGGAGCTATCTAAGATATGATCCTTTAATGAATCACTCATTAAGGAGGTCAAGAACTTAAAACAAGAAAAGTGTAGCAAAGCGAAGTGGGAAAATGATAATTCAAGGCAGGATTTGAAAAAGAAAGATGAAGAGATATGCAAATTACAAAATTATAATAAAAAACAACTGGATGAGGTTAAGAAATTGAAAGAAGAAAATAATAATTGTCAAGATCAAGAATAAAGAAGGATATTGGATGAAGAATCAACCAAAATACTTGAAAATCATATTTGCAAGAAGATTGAGGAATCTCTAAATACTGATGAGGTAAAATCAGAAATGCAATCTAGAATTGAAGAATGATGTCAAAATTTGATAGAAGGGGTTACATTGCAGCTCCAAAAGGAGAAAAAAGACAAGATTCAAGAAGTTCAACAAAAGATACTTGAAGACTTTTAACTCAAGCTAGAGGGTGTACATGACAAATATGATGGTATTGTCTCCAAGGATAGAGTAATAAAAGACCAAGAAAATATTATTGATGATTTCATTGTCTCTAAAAAGAAGATAGATGAAATGAGTGTGCAAAGTGAATAAAAACGATCAGATGTGAAACCATATCGACACCCTCGTTACAAGGAAATATTTCAAGGAGGACAATAAGGATGATATTAACATTATCAAGGAATAATATGGAATACTTGTCAATATTCATGGAAAAAGGAATCACAAAACCACTCTTCAACATGAAATTATCAGAGACCAACAACCAATACAAATTGGAGAAGCTTCAACAACAATACATGGAATCAAGGGAAAGAAAATTATGCAACAAATAG
>JZKD02S1673638.1:782460-798346 GCA_000966675.3 Picea glauca | reverse complement strand
TAGCTCAATGTTTTCACTAAAAAACATATATATGGCCTTGTGTTCGTTAAGTACATCAATGAACCAATCATATTTCTATATATGGTGGCATCCACTATCTCTGAAGATGTATCACTCAATAAATTCATATTTTTCACCATCGGTGTAGGCGTGTCTTTGTAATCCATCATTTTGAATCTCTTTAGAATCTCTACAACATATTTTCCTTGGTTAAGGAAAATATCACTTGGTCTTTGCCATACCTCTAGACCTAAGAAATAATGCATCATACCTAGGCATTTCATCTCGAACTCTGTAGAAATATTCCTTTTACTCTTAGCGATGAGATTCTCATCTCCTATTAGAAGCAAGTCATCCACATATAACAATAATATCATTGGTCCACCATTCACAACCTTTAAGTACATGTTGGACTATTCTTTACTCTTGGTAAATCCCAAGCTCATCAAGAAACTGTCAATTCTACCGGACCATGCCTTGGGTTCTTGTTTTAATCCATACAAGGCTTTCTTCAATTTGCACACATGTGATTGACTGTCATGTGTCTCTAAACCTTTTGGTTGCTCCACATACACTTCCTCTTCTATTACACCGTTTAGAAAAGTTTTCATCACATCCATATGGTGTGTCTTCCACTTCTTTACTGCATCTAACACAAGTATAATTCTAATTTAAGTTTATCTCACCACCGGAGAAAATGTTTCCTGATAATATATTCCTTTTTTTCTGGGAGAAACCACATGCCACAAACCTTGCCTTGTACTTTTCAACACTTCCATCTGTTGAATGCTTCATCTTGTAAATCCACTTAGATCTTACCACTGTCTTCTCTTTTGGTCTCGGAACCACATCCAAAACATCATTCTTTACAATGGACTGATACTCTTCAACCATGGAATCCTTCCATTCTTTCTTCTCTACATCATCTTCATAACTGGTAAGCTTAACATCAATAATGTCACTTAGCAATGACACATAACTAGAGTATGTTCATGGTCTCTTTCCTTCTATGAAGGATCCATCTAGAGCACCATACTTCTCTGCATCCTAAATAATTTCATGAGCCCAAGTTGGTCTTATTTTCTTATTATTCATCTCTCGGGATGAATCTACAGGTCTTTATGATTTTTCCATATCATGATATTCTAGTACAATATCATCACCTACATCTGTATTTGTGGGAGCTTTAGGTTCCTCATCATGGACCTCATCTGAATTATTTTGTCTCGATCTACTGAAATTTGTATCCTCATCGAAGGTGACATCTCTGCTAGTCTTAATCCGATGGTGACGAGGGATGTAAACTCTATATGCCTTCGATGTCTCACTGTATCCAACAAATATACCCTTCTTACATGAAGGGTCAAACTTCTATCTCTTTTCCTTTGGGATATGCACATATATTGGACAAAAAACTATCCTTAGGTGGTTGATCTCTGGATTTTTACTTGTAAACATTTCTTCTGGTGTATTGTTCCCAAGTACATAGTGGGGAATTTTTTTTTATACATATACAACAGTCCTAGTTGCTTCTTCCCATAGATGCATTTGCAAGTCTTGATCATGAATCATGGCCTTCACTACTTCCATGATTATTTGGTTCTTTCTTTCTTCCACACCATTCTGTTGAGGATTATAGGGAGTAGAGAGATACCTCTTAATCCCAACTTCCTTGCAGAATTCATTTGAATTCATTTGAATTCATTTGATGTGAATTATCCTCCATTATCTTACCTTAATATATTTATCATCTTTTCAGAAAGGTTTTCAACAATATCCTTGAATTCTTTGAACTTGTTGAATACTTCACTTTTAGCTTTCAAAAAGTAAATCCAAGTTTTATGTGAGAAATAATCAATAAATGAAACATAATGTGTTATATTTTCCTTATTTACAGAGCATTAGAGTTACTTTTGTTCTTTTACTTCATTACCATTAACATATATATATATATATATATATATATATATATATATATATATATATATATATATATATATATATATATATATATAGTACTGAGCAGTAGCAGCATAAACAAGAGACAAAAAGAACATAAGAGATTTATCCTGGGAAAACCCCAAATGGGGGGAAAACCCAACAACCTTTCTTAGATAGATTCCGTTCACAAATCAAGTCCAAACAGATAAACCCTAGCACAAAGGCTAGCTAACCCAAAAATATCACCACAGCTGTAGCATCAACACTACACCAAGATAGTGCACCTCCTCAAGGAATAACACACAAGAGAGAGATACCAAAACACTAGACAAGAAGAAATTGAGTCACCATAGTAGTTGCGTCACCTTTTCCAAACTTGTACCTTGTTTCTGTGTATCTGAGAAAGTGTGAGTGAATGAACAAATGAGATAAGGTGCCTCCTTATTTATAGTATTCATGCCCTTCTATTTGGGCCAAGTTCTCTTCTAGGAAGTTGTCTTTTCATTATACTTTATTCTTCTGGGAAAAATTCTCTTCTAGGGTATTCAACATCTGTCCAATGGATCTCTTACTTCCAGAATATTCTCCGCATCTAAGAAAGTTCATCTAGGAGGGAAATATCCTCTCACATCTACCAAAACATCAACACTCCTTCTTAGCTAGGGAGGCATCTTTCACGACGTCTTCATCTAGTAGTCCACTAACTACTCTACAATTAGTTGGTAGCACACAACTGCCACAATGCCATCGGTAGCTTGAATTGTCTTTCATAGTCTCTGTAATTAATTATCGCTTATCTACTCCCAATGTAAACTGGTAGTCTCCATGTAAATCAACTAGTAGCGCACAAATACTACAATTCCATCTAGTGGAACATGATTGTGCTAATCCATAGTAGTACATAACTACTATCGAGAGACACAATGTCTCTAACATGCAATCAAATGATAGCTACACAAGATACCACCATGCAATACAACAGTCCCTATGATTATGCAACAATCAACTAGTGTCACACAACTACTACAATATTCCCTCAGCCATAATCATAATCTGCCACCTCCATGACTATGTAGCAACCAACTAGTAGCACACAACTACTACAATATGCTCTCATCCATTGTAATATCCTGAATTTTGAAATTATTAAGACTTTATTATATTAATGTATTAAACTATTGATTGACTAAAAGTTTGACCAAGGGTGGTTGAAACATTTGTAAATAAATTTTGAGAATTTATTGAATAAAAAGAAGGGAAAAAGGATATGAAGGTAACCATTAAAGAGTGATTGTTGAACGATAAGGAGGAATAACAAGTGGCACACTATGAAAGACCAAGTGGAAAAGAACTTGAGTCGAACTCAAGTGATGCATGGGGCATCTTCCCAAAAAATATGGTCAAACTCAAGTGAGACTTAGAGTTGAGAAGGTGGCTCATTAATGACCAAAAGTCCTAGGCAAGTGAATAAAAAATATTTCACATCAATTGATCAAGAGGCTCGCATGACCAGGAAAGATAATAGAGAATGAAATGTGTGAATTTTTGAAGTAATTTTTGCAGAATAAAGCATAATACAACTACAGTGTTTGTCCTTGTGGTTCAAGGATTAGGCTCGAGGTTATTCAGAGCATGCGATTCTAGCTATTCTGGATTTTGGTTGGGTGGAACGACAACCTTCAGATCGTTTTTACCCATTTTATCGATTGCAAGAATTGTACAGGTCCTATTCTCTTTTATTTTATTAAATATTCTCAATATGTTGAGGAAAATAAATTAGAATTATGATTTGTGTTTCTAGAAAAGTCTTGTTCTAAATTGGGTTTTATTTTCAAAGATATTATGAAAATGTTGTGTGTTTTATATTACCATATGTTTTAATTTTATGCATAATAATATGTGTCTAAGACATCTACAGAAACCGAAACCTTTTAAAGGATTTAACCATTGAATAAACTTGCAGTGTACAAACATCAAATCCCGATAGTACATAAGTCTTATGGAAATTGTTTTAGTTAAATCGAAATAACATAATTGATTTGCATAGTCAATGATGACTATTAAAAAAAATAAGAGAATTCATGGTGAACTAGTATAGTTAAACCATCGATTATCCTAAATCCATGACCAGACACATATTCGATAACTATCAAAACAATTTCCTTAGAAAATAAATTTTTTTGTATTGTGGGTTTCAATATAATGGTGAACATATTATAATTAAATAAAGAGACAGAATAAGCCCTACGTATAAATCCGAGAAAAAAGAATAAATTACATTTATTTTTTTACAACCAATACACAAGAACAAATTATATTATTTTTATCATGTCAAAATGCAGGAATAAAAACGTTATGGTGTATAATACCAAAATAAAATAATGCAAGAAAAGACATTGACTATGCATAATTCCAAATCAGAGAGACAAAGGCGACTTTATTTTTAATACAAAAATAAAGGAACAAAATCCTTGTAGAAATGTTTTAACAGTAACGAAAAATCATTCAAAAACAATAATGTCCAGTTAATATAGAATCTCATGACTATGTTACAAATGGATTACTAAAAGTTCATGATCCAAATATGAGACAAGCACAAATTAAAACTTAATCCCTTCCAATCACTAAACTTGAAATGCTTGTAAGGCATGCGATAAATAATCTAAATTTAAACCCTCTTAAACCCTCAGTGGAAAACTGGAACAAGTGGTAATGAAAACGAACAAGTGGTAATGAAAACAAAACCCTTGCAAATTTCAATATTGTAATTTTCAATAGATGGTAGAAGATCACGTGGACACATGTACAGTGGAATGGTGGTGATCATGCCCTGCATTTCCCCATTTAAGAGCCTTACATTTACACACCAACCTCTGCCAATAATTAAAGTATCTCATTGAAAATAACGTATTGTAGTTAAAGAGATCCTTAAGTTTGTACGTAAGAAGAAATAGTATCATTATATTATAAGAATTTTAAACAAGAAAACTGTAAATTTCAAGTACTAGGCCTACGAGTACCTCTATCTATATAGAAACTCAAATAAATTTCCATAGGTGTACATGGAAATAAATGTTAATTGTTAAGTTCCTTTGCAAACTTGAGTTGGGGGTTATAATATGATTTAATTAATTAATATAGAACACAATAGTTTATTTCAAGGTTTATGGAAACCACATAGCTTAAGTAAATATGTTTCGATCAATTAGGTCTTTTACCTTAAGCTTTAATTTCGACAATGGTTATCGTTGGTAGCAAAGGTTATAAAATAACATAGCATGAGGACTATGACCCACAAGTATTTTTAAATATCGTTTAAGAATTACCCTCCTTATACAAATTTAAAGATATTAAATTAGATCATAAAAAGAAAAAAAAAATATGCGTGTATTTCTGGATATGTGACAGCCATAGCCAGGATCTCTATGACTATGCAACAATCAGCTAGTAGCACACCGCTACTACAATGCCATTGGCCATAGTCATACCTATGATTATACAAGAATCAACTAGTAACACACAATTACTACAATATGCCATCAACCATAATATACACAATATATTGTATATTGTGTATATACAATATACACAATATTGTATATTGTGTATATTGTATATTGTATATACACAATATACAATATATATGTACACAATATATTGTATATTGTGTATATACTACAATATACACACATATATTGTAGTATATGTGTGCTACTATGCATCAATCAACTAGTAGCACACATATACTACAATATGCCATCAACCATAGTTATAGCCTCATCAAGTATCACAAATCTACTCCCATAGTCCTCATGACTATGCGTGTGATGTTTCTTCTCTCATCAGGTCTGACAACGCATTACCCTCTTAGTCGCAAGACTGATCTAGAGAACCCTTGGCCAGAGGGGTTAGACGACATGAGAAGAAACAACACACCTCCCTCTCAATGGGAGTGGAAATTCTACACCACTCCAATCTTGTCTTTGGAGCACCTCGAGTCTTTCTGCTCCTAGTCAAATCAACATGAATAATAGGAGAAATATTGTGCACGGACCATTCACCACTAGACAAATCAGCATGGATAATCTTGTGAGAGAATGCATCATTCTCCCTTGGTTAAATTAGCATGAACAATATGGGATAATTTATGCCCGATGCTACTCATATGTGGATGTGTATTGGAGCTTCACATCTCCCTTCTGCATCATTTCTTGGATGAAGTTCTGCAAGAAACGTTCAAAGCCATGCTACTTCATGGCATGCAATATTGTCTTCTATATACTCTGCCTCCAATGTACTGAGTGACACATATGTCTTCTCCCTGCTCAAGAATGAAATCACACTGATCCCAAACTACAATAGCATCCAGAAGTAATCTTCTGATACACTGCACTCCCTTCCAATTCAAAGACTATGTATCCCAACATCTTCACATCTCTATCTGAGGCATACCTCAATCCATATTTACTCGTATCCCATAGGTATCTCAATATATGTTTTTTTTTCAACCAATGTACATGTCTACATTTGACCATGTACATGAGTCAAGGTATTCACTGCAAAACATATGTTCATCCTGGTGTTAACTAGGTACATCAAGAATCCAATCAGTTTTTTGTACATCGTAGGATCCATCAAATCTGAAGATGAATCACTTAGGAGATTCAGATTTATAATCATAGGTGTGGCCATGAGCTTGTATTCCATCATCCCGAATCTTTGCAGGGTCTCAACAGTATATTTTCCTTGTCTAAGGAAAATATCATCTGATCTCTTCCACACCTCCAATCCCAAGAAGTAAAGCATCAAACCTAAATCCTTCATCTCAAACTCTAAAGTGAGCTCCCTCTGAATCTTGACTCTCTCTGAGTCTATATAATCTTTGGAGTCATCTTCTCCCTCTACAAGTACTTCCCTTTTCTTAAGTTTGATCTCCTATGAACTATCCTGGAGAGGCTGCTCCTCTCTACTAGATCCTAAGGGATGAATCCCTCTAAACTCTAGCTCTTTTATTACATGGATGTGTACAACTCTTATGTCTGGATAGTTTTCTCCATGTATCATATAGAGACCATTTGAATTGTTGTCTCTTGCAACTAACCTTATTTCTCCCTCTCATAGTTATTACCTATGACCTTCCCGGAAAAAGAGCCAAGGATAACAACATCTCCATGGTAGCCTCCATGGAATTTACAAGATAACCTTCCTGGAATAAGGTCAACAACCAAGAACGTCTCCTAGAAGAGATCAATTTATATTTTAAACAAGTGCATTATTAATATGATCATTCACCTAATGGTAGTCGTACCAACAATAATCAAGTGTTTACTAAACTAGTAATAGCGATAGCAATAATAGAATTCTAAAGATTTCTCTTCTAGTTACAACACTTACTTGACTGCAAACCTGGAGTTTGGTTGTTGGTGTCCCACTTGGTTTGTCTTTTATAATTTCCCTGGTCTTGTTCTTGGAAGCACTACTGGCTAAAGGACATACTATTCATCCTTATCTCCAACATTTTCTACATGTGCATGGTGCTTCTTCTTTCCCTTTTCATTTTTAAGAGGACATTGTGTGGCATAATGTCCCATCTTCTTGCAGTTGCAGCATATGATATTTGACGCATCCTTCTTTTCGTATGGTTTCTTAGGCTTCTTCGGGCTTCCTTATTCCCTTTCCTTTCTCTTCTTCACCTGGGAAGAAAGTGCTTGATTTTCATCAGCATTAGTCGTATGTGATTTGGATATCAACCTGGATTCCTCTTGGGTGCAGTCTACCCATAGCTTGTTGAACATGGGAAATTTGCTTCTGGTGCAAATTCCTTGAAAAAATGGATCCAAAGAGGAGGGAAATCCATTGAGTGTAGTAGTCACGAGTTCAACATATTCTAATAGATCTCCAATGGCTTCTAACTAGTCCTTTATATGCAAGATCCTCATGAAATAGTTGGTTATTGTTTCTAACGTCTTCATTGTCACATTTCTAAGTTGATGCCTTAGAGTAAGCTTTTGAATGGTATTCTTACTTTCATAAAGTCTATTTAGGTCATCAAACATTTTCTTCAGTGTCTTTAGTTCTGATACATTAGGTATCATATGATCCTTTATCGAGTATGTCAAGATCCTCTTGGCCTTGATTTCATCCTTCCCAAACTTTTCTTTAGCATCTTCTTTTTTTGGTTCTGGAAGCATCTGCTTGATATGATCCAATAATTCATTATTTTCTATAATGAGGAGAACTCAGTGCTTCTAGGATATGAAGTTATCTTCTCCATCCAATCTATCATCAACTGTCATGATGGTTGACATTTTTCCCTGGGAGAAACCCTAGCACTAAAAATCCTCAAATTTTCAAACTTCACCAAAATGTACGTTGAGGGTTTCAGGGGGTGCACTAGGTTAGGGTGCATTACTCTATGAAGAAATTATCTCCAACGACCTTGGGATAGTTCTCAATGATCTTGACAAAGTATTGCAGCTGCAGGGTGCTGTTGTAGCGATCTTCCTTCTAGTGGTCAAACTATTCTAAAGGTAACCATCTTTGATACCATGTTATTTTCCTTTTTTACAAAGAATTAGAGTTAATTTTGTTATTTTCCTTCATTATAACTAACATATATATATCCAACACTGAGCAGTAGTAGCATAAACAGGAGTAAAAAATAACACAAGAGATTTATATTGGGAAAACCCTAAATGGGGGAAATACCCAACAACCTTTATTAGATAGATTTTGTTCACAAACAAAGTCAAAACATATAAAATCTAGAATAAAGGTTGACTCAACTAGAAATATCACCACAACTGCAACAACAACACTACACCAAAATAACGTACCTCCTCAAGGAGTAGCGCACAAGAGAGATACCAAAAGACTGAACAAGAAGAATCTGAGTCACTACAACAGTTACGTCACCTTTTCCAAACTTGTGCATTGATTTTGTGTAGCTGAGATAGTGTGAGTGAGTGAAAAAATGAGCTAAGTATCCTCCTTATTTATAGTCTTCTTGTCCTTCTATATGGGTCGACTTCTCTTCTGTGAAGGTGTCTTTTCATTATACTGTATTCTTCTAGGCCGACTTCTCTTCTAGGGTATTCCGATATCTGTCCAATGGATCTCTTTCTTATGGAATCTTCTCTACATCTAAGAAAGGTCATCTAGGAGGAAAATATTCTCCCACATCTACCAAAGAATCAACATAATATACATACCTGCAAATTGAAGTGGTTGACATTGGTCCACACACGTATGAATGTATGATGTCCATGGATCCTTTGGCTTTGCTATCATTGCTTGGAAATGGTTTCTTCACATACTTGACTTGTGCATATCCCTTTCATATTCCTTCGTGATTCACTTGGATTTATGGAAAACATGTCACTGTATTGCTCACGATTGGTAGTGATTTGTAATGTATATGAGAAAATATTCTATGCCATAACTCACTTAGAGTAACTATACTATGTACTAATGTTGAAGTGAATGTCCCTTTAACTTGTATAGACCTCCTTCTTGAACTCTAATCACTACATCATCTCCAATAGATTTTCCTTTTGGCCACATGAGGACTTCACCATCAATGAAAATAACTCTAAATCCTTTCTCATCCAAAGCTGAGATAGAAAAAAGATTCTTCTTCAAACTAGGTACATACAAAACATCCTTCATCTTCTTAGGTTTTTTGGAATACAATCTGTAAGAAGATTCTCCTACTCCTTTAATGGGATCTTGATAGTCATCACTAAGATTCACCTTGTGAGGAGAATATTTCTGAACTAATTCTAAGAGAGAATCCTTGTAACTTGTCATGTGCTTCAAAGCACCACTATCAATAAGCCATGTGTCACTTCCACGAGTAACAGTTCCTGTAAGGGATAATATCAATACATATTCTTCACTTAGGTAATCTTCTTTGGTTCTCTCATGATCAAGTTCATCATCTTCTACAGAATGAGCATGATGTCTTTTATACTTTCCTTTTCTGATGTGACCTTTTGAATTAGGACAATTTATTGCAATGTGTCCCATCTTTTGACAAATGTAGCATCTGTAATTTGAGAAATCCTTCTTAAAAATATGTGTCTTTTGTAACCCATGAGGTTTATTGTGTGAGTGAACCTCTTTCTTTCTCTTTCCTTTTCTAGTAAGTGCTGATAGAGATTGATTTTCTTCATCACCCAGTTTCTCTTCTCTTGCTACCAATCTAGATTTTTCCTGAGTGAAATCCTCCCATAGTCTGCTAAACTTTGTTAGATTTATTCTTGTACATATTCCTTGAATGGATGATTCCCAATATCCGGGGAGACAATTCAATGTAGTCATTACTAATTCAACTTCTTCAATTGTGTCTCCAATGGCTTCAATTTTTTATTTGATTTGAGAAACTCTTGTGAAGTAAGATTGAACGATTTCTGAACTCTGCATCTTCACACTCTTGAGTTGTGTCCTCAACTTCATCTTCCAGTTGATATTCTTTCCTTCATATAATCGATATAAGGCATCAAAGAATTGCTTGGGAGTTTTCAATGATGAGACATGAGGGATCAAATGATCCTTTATAGAATCAACAATAATTCTCTTTGCCTTAACTACATTTTTTTTTTGTTTTTCCTTGTCTTCGTCTTCCTCTGGTTCTGGGAATTTTTCTTTGACGAAATCTTCTAGATCATTCTTTTCTAGAATGAGAATCATTCTATACTTCCATACTCAAAATTTATCAGCACCCTCAAGCTTCTCATCAAGCTTGGTACTGGGAGCCATCTTGTCCTTGAACAAAAATATAATATGAAAATGAAAACTTTTCAAACAAAGGTTTTGAACTTACTAGAGAGTGTGCTATGCCAAAGTGAACTTCTCCAACTTCAATCTGCAACTGCCAAGATGTCTTGATCTAGGGTTTATGAGGAAACCCTAATTTTCCAACTTGAGAATTTTGGAATTTTGATCTAGGGAATAGGTGTGCCCTACTTATGTGAACTACTAGATGGATTTATATTGACCAACATCCTTCAGAAAGTGGAAGAAATCATCTTCTAGGGTTTTATGTAGTTGCTAGCAATTGTTGCAATTGCCGCACAAATTGCAGTTTTCAAATCTCCATCAAACTGAAAATATAAACCCAAGGAAAGATGCACTAGGGTTAGGAGAGTATTCATATGGAATTTTTTCCCACAATGAGTTCTTCTAGACCATGAAAGTGGATTATTTCAGGCCCTCTCTGATTCCATGTTAAAATTTCTCTTAAGCAACTAAGTGTATTCATTATTCTTTAACTTTAAACTATTAATCAATAACTGCATGCATAAGGATCACTGAAAGAAAGACATCCAAAATATACACAAGATTTATCCTGGGAAACCCTCTTGGGGTATAAAACCAAACAAAGCTTCTTCAATATAGATTCATCAACAAGTACATTGTCTCTCTCAAGGGAGATCTCACAAAACAAAAGATAGTTAGAAGATAGACTAGAAACCCTAACCAGAATAGGGTATTGCACCACTAGACCAAGATTGTCCTCCAAGAGATAACCAAAACCCTTCACCAGAAAACCCTTGCTCTATAGCTGCATCTCCTCCTCAGGCTTGCACACTTTTTCTTATGTGAGAGAGCTTGTGTTGTGTTTTCTCCAAGTGAATATCCTAGCCTTCTATAAATACAAGTTGTAACACCTCTTAATTAGGTCAGGGATGACTTGTATACTTTACCCTTTCTAATTTAAAATTGAATTTTACAAAGGAACAATAGGGACCACTTTTACAAAGGAACAATAGGGTTGACTTTACAAATATAAAACAATATTATTCTTTAGGGTTTTTACTTGGTCTAATACAATATTGATAAAATAAGAATATATTTTGAAGCTACTCAAAATTCAACAACCTTCACTTTCACATCTCAAAGTATTTGGTTGTGATGCATTTGTGCATGTTCCCAAGGAAAAGAGGAGAAAGCTAGACACAAAGGTAGTCAAGTGTATTTTCATTGGATATAAAGAAGGAATGAAAGGAAATCATCTTTGATATCCTACATCAAGGAGAACAGTGTATAGTTGAGATGTGGTCTTCATTAAAGTAAGAGGTAAGTTCAAGTTTGAAGTGATTGAAACAGAGGAAAATACAGAGAAGGTGAGGTTTGAATTGAGGAATGAAGAAGATGATTTAGATGAGTCAGTTTAATCATAGGAATAGGTGGAACAAGAAAGCCCAGAAGTAATGAGGTCTGAATGAGTAAGAAAACTAGTTGAAAGGTATATTTTATCGAACTTCCCATTCTACATTTGTTTTAACTTCCACTAATAAGTAGCCTAAGTCGGTCAGGGATGTAGTCGAATCGATAGAGGGTAGACTCTAGAAGGATGCCATGGTTGAAGACATAGAATCCTTTTACAATAATTGGACATGGGATTTGGTTGAATTACCTAGTGGAAGAAATACTGCATGTAGCAAGTGGGTGTTCAAGAAAAAGAGAAACGTGGCAGGTCAAATCGAGAAATGAAAATCTTGACTAGTAGTGAAAGGATATTCCCAAGTTCAAGGAGTCAATTTTGGTGAGATTTGTTTCCTCGTTGAAAAACTAACTTCCATGAGAGTAGTAATGTATCTAGCTGCAACATTTGATATTGAAATAGAGAAAATGGACGTGAAAACAAATGTTCCTACATGGAGACCTGGAAGAACAAATCTATATGAAACAACCTGAAGGATTTGTAGTAAAGGGAAATAAAGAGTTAGTGTGAAAATTGAGGAGATCCATTTATGCTCTAAAGAAATAAAAAAGGGTTTGGTGTCAAAATTATCTAGGTGGATACGGGTGGCCACCCACCTATTCTACTGGCTCAAAAAACAGTTTTCCACCTTGGCAGTTTTTCTATAGTTTTTCGGGTTCCAAACTTCTGGGGACGTTTTGAGGCCCTGAAAGGCGTTTTTTGAGGATTTGGGTCCCATGTCACTGCTTGAGGCACTATCCTGGGCTAGTTGAAAATTGTTCTTCTCGGTTAGACTTTCCAACAGGATATTGTGTGCCTAAAACAAAGATCGTATGCAAAATTTATGACCCTCGGAAGTTGATGTACTAACTTACCCAAATGGGGCCCAAATGAATTTTGGCGCTTCATCTCCTAGGGTTAGGTTTTTGGATGTCTAGGGTTTTTGAAATTCCTGTTTAGTGTTAAAATCCCTTCAGAGCCTCATTGTAACCATATTCTGGAGAATGAGTGCAACTGTCACATCTCTTCTCAAAGAGAAGCCACCACCATTGCAACAAGCTTGTTTTCCGCTGCATTTTACAATTTCAACTTATTTCCTTATTGAATAAAAAATCGGTTTTATTGTATCTTTGTTATTCTGTGTTAAGCATATTTTAATAATCTGTATTCATTTCATTCTGCTCATAAAATTCATATTAGTGGCATCAAAGTGGTCTGCTCCTTGTCATCTTAATGCATATCCCCAATGAGGTCAGGGTACAAAGAATTGGGTCTCAAGCTTGTTTATCTCAAGGACAAAAGCTCTCACACACCCAAGTGACCTCTCATGGAAGGAGAAAAGAAAGATGACAGGACATGAGATCCTTTCAAAATATTGCTTGAGGAATCCCTCATGCAACAGAGGAATGAGATGATGGATATTTTAGAATAAATCCTTCGACGGCTACCAATAGGCGACAGATCTTCCTCGAGAAGAGGCACTACCCCCTTCAAGGTACAAATCAACTTAGATATTACTATATTTTAAGTTCAAATAGACACAGATGTTGTAGACAAGTGGTTGAATCTATTAGAAGAGTATGTTTTTGTCCATAACTTTTCGAATAGAGAAAATATTACTTTTGCGCCCCTCAAAGTTGTTCCCCATATCAAATATTGGTGGGCAACTTTCTGTGAGAAAAAGGAAACAAAGGAACCATCATTATTTATAGTAGCGACCACCTGGGGACTCTTCAATAATTCTATTAAGGAAAAATAATACCCTGTCGAAAGTTATGACGACTTGTATACCAAATGGACCACACTGCGGCAAGAAAGAGACCAAGTAGTGCCAGAGTTCACAAATATATTCCATTCCTTGTGCACCAATATGGGTATCAAAGATTCATAGAGACATCTAGAGCTCAAGTATCGCGGTGCTCTGCATAGATACATCTAGACCAAAATGGAATTTTTGGACATCTCATCCTTGGGCACGACCTACCGATATGCTGTCAAAATCAAGAAAAATCTCAAACAAAAGATGCAACAATTTGGGCCTGGGAACCCCTCACAACAAAAGACAGGAAAGGGTGGCCCAAAACCATAGAAAAAAAGACAAAGAAAATATGGATAATATCAGTATAACCAGTCCAAACCACAAGAAAAGAAGGACACTAGAAAGATAAAGAAAGATATTGGTAAGTGGTGTGACTTCCATAAGAGCCCTTGGCATAACAATGCTAACTGTCACACAAAGCAGTCGTTGGTGGCTGAAGTGAAAACCTCATAATCAAATGTAGGTTATGAATCTGATTCAAAACCAAAAAGGGGAAGATGAATCATTGATGCGGAACCCAATGCCACCGTTGCTACCACCAAGATCCAACCTAGTGAACCAGATGAGCCAGAAGAAGGAGAGCGCCTCTTCCATTCACAGATGTGGGTAAAATCCACCCCACTGTACTTCATCATTGATAGTAGTAGCCAAAAGAACCTCATCTCAGCAGAGGTTGTCAAGCAGCTAGCCCTGCCGACAATGCCACACCCACAACCCTACACCTTTGGATGGCTCTGCCAAGGAAGTGATCTTCACATCAACCAACAGTGTTGACTGCCATATGACATAAACCCCTTCAAGGACGAGGTATTGCATGATGTTGCTTCTCTCAAAGTTTGTAATTTTCTTTTGGGCTAACCTTATTTATAGAAACGTCATGATGTATACGAGTCTAGGCCTCATAGTGTTATTATTACTTTGAACAAGAAATTGTACAGGATACCCAAGGAAGTCCGTCCTAGTGCTATTTCCTTGATCTATTCCAAGCAATGCAGGAAGGTCATGTCTTAGACTGGGACATTTGTCTTCTTCATGATTTCCTCTCAAAGCGAGTGAAATATCGCAACCACATCTAGGGCCTCTGCAACCGATCTCTCCACACAACAAAAGTAAGTGGATAAGGTTGTGAAAGAATACTCAGATATATTCTCCTCTCCTACATGGGTAACTCTATACTTCCAGGTCAAGCATCCCATCAATATGACCCCAGGTGCACTGCTACCCAATGGGCCAGTCTACCGCCTCTCTCTATTAGAAAACAAGGAGATCAAGTGGAAGATCCAAGAACCACTCCATAAGGGTCACATCCATCCTATATCATCGCCTTGTGGGAGCCCAATCGTGCTGGTGGAGAAGAAATATGGGACCTAGAAACTCTTCATTGATTACTGGGCCTTAAATAAAATCACAGTCTGAAACCAATACCAATTCCCCGAATCGACGACCTCCTTGATACTCTCACGGGGGCCAAATACTTCAGTAAGATTAATCTGAAGTTTGGCTACCACCAGGTCCCAATAGAACAAACAGATGTATGGAAGACTTCCTTCAAGTCAAAAGAAGGTCTTTTTGAATGGATGGTCATGCCCTTTGGTTTGACAAATGTGTTAATGGATAAATCCGTGAGTGCGGACACAAACCGATCTCCCTAGATCCACCTGGATCTAGAACAAAATAGGACAGAATATACCGCTTTTCCTAGATCTAACTATTGAATTAAATTGGAAGTGAGAAGAATATATGTACCTTGTAATCGCTTCCTTGGTCTCTGTTGTTCCTAGCTTCGCTCCAACGCTCTTGTGCGATCAAGATCAAAACAACACAAACCAACCAAAGTGAAAGAAAATAATATATCCAATAGCTAATCTATACATATGATCAAGGAGTTATGTAATAAAGTAAATCTAACTTTATGGGAA
>JZKD02S1673638.1:768736-782450 GCA_000966675.3 Picea glauca | reverse complement strand
GGTTAGGATGATCCCACTAAATCATGAAAGCGAGTAAGATCCAAACCGTTCGGATGCCACCTCACCATAGAATCTTCCCCTTCTAGAAGATTCGAGAAACCGTACGTTTTTCCCATGTGATGGAATGTTCACACCCTAGCTATAGAGCAACCTGCGAACTATTCACACCCTGGCTATAGTGCAACCTGCGAACATTCCTTTTTATAAGGTTTTTACATAGGAAAATGAAACTTTTTTCCTCAGGAAAAGTTCTTCTTCCTTCTCTCTTCAGGAACTCAGGCCACTATGACCCCTCTAAAAGCAATAGATAGGTTTACATCATTAACGATCATAGGGATGACGAAAATAATGTGTAACAAAATGCTCCAACAAATTTTATGAGGATGATGGACGATATCCTATGACATTTCACCAATACTTTTGTAGTGGTGTATATGGATGACATCCTCATATATAGAAAGACTTGGGTGAAACACTTGCAACAAATTCAATAGGTTCTGCACACCCTGCAGTAGCACAAACTATATGCAAACTTGGAAAAATGCTCCTTCGGTATGCATAGGGTCCATTACTTAGGCTACATCATTGATCATCATGGTTTGCATGTGGATCCAACCAATATCTAGGTCATCCATGAATGGCCATCCCCAACCACACTCACTGAACTTCAGAGCTTCTTGGGCCTCGCCAATTTCTATCGCAGGTTTGTGTTGGGATTCTCTCATATCGCATGGGCCCTCATCCATGTAACCAGGGCTGGTGGTAAGGAAAAATTTGTATGGGTCCTGTCCCAAAAAGAATCCTTTGATGACTTGAAGAAGAATTTGTGCTCATCCCCAGTACTTTCATTACTAGACCTACAACATCCCTTTGAGTTCGAGACAAATTCTTTAGACTGTGTTGTGGGCATTGTTCTCACTCAACACGACCACCCTATGGAATATCATAGTGAGACACTATCATATGTTGTCCGTAAGTACCCTACTTACGAAAAATAAATGTACTCCATTATGTAATCATGCTGCCATGAAAAATTGTAGAATGTACTCCACACTAATCACAAGGCACTACAGTTCATGCAGACCCAAGGAAAATTGTAGAATTATAACCATCAGAAGTGGTCAACATACTTACAGCAGTTCCACCTCAACATCAAGTATAAAAAATGAAGTACCAACTGAGTTGGTAATTGCCTCAGTCGACCTCCAGTCATGACACTTACCACGATGCTAGACTCTTGCGGACATGAGACCTTTGGATTCCCCCACCTCTACGAGACAGACCCTGATTTCTTCACCACCTAAAAAATGTTGGGTGCCAACTCAGTGGTCGCTAATTTCCATCTTCAAGATGGGCTATTGTGTCGTTTGGGTCATCTGTGTGTTCCATCAAGCGATCATGTGAAGATGATTTGGGAATATCACTACGGTCATGTGGAAGGACACTTTGGCATCGAAAATACAGTGGTAGTGTTGCAAAAACATTTCTCCTAGCCGAAACTTCGACAGGATGTCGACAAGTATTATGGGTCTTGCATCGCTTGCACTATTTCCAAACTGACCACTAAGAAACATGGCATGTACACCCCTCTACCTACTCCTAATAGGCCATGGGAATCCATCTCAATGGACTACATGTCTAGAATCCCATCCACCAAGAGGGGAAATGACTGTGTTTTTATGGTTGTTGATCACTTTTCGAAGATGTCGATTCTAGTCACCTACAAGAAGAACATCATTGCAGAAGCCACTTCCAATATCTTCTTTGAATGAGTATGGGTACATTTTAGGATCCCACAAACCATTATCTCATATCATGATAGTTGGTTCCTCAACTCATTTTTGTCGAGCCTCTGGTCACTAATGAATACCAAGCTCACCAAATCCACTGCCTTCCACCCCCAGAAAGATGGAAAAACTGAGGTCATCAATCGAATGGTCGTACATATACTACGCATGTACAATTCAAAACATCCTTGCACATGGGATGAGAGTCTTCCCTATGTCCAACATAGCTACAACTGAGCGATGCATAACTCAACTGGACACAACCCCTTTCAAGTGGGATTGGTATTCCAACCATTGGGCCCCATGGATGTTGCACTACCCCTAGAGACCACCTCGGTCGACTCGTCCCCTAATCCACCAAAATCTGAAAAATCCACTCAGCTCATTGAGAGGATCCAACACATCTACCAATAGGTTCAGGATATTCTACATAAGTCTAATGCTAAGTACAAGCAATTCCATGATTAACATCAGGTGCCACATAAGTTTCAGGTGGGAGAAAAATTTTGGTTGCATTTGCATAAAGAACACCTTACAAGGTCCTATCAGAAGCTTCACCCACTCTTTTATGGGTTGTACACCATCACCAAGGTTGTGGGTGACAATGGTTTTGAGCTCAACATTCCCCCCTTCCTTGGTTTGCATCCATTCTTCAACGTGGCTCTCCTTTGGCCATATTTTCCACCATTATTGGACACCTCAGAGATAATAGAGCAATTGAAACCAACAGATCTCAACCCTGAATGCATGAAACAAGAATCGAATGATCAGATTGAAGAAACACAGATCAAGGGCACTCGATAGAAAAGGATCCAACTTTATCGAGTCGTTAAAGCAAGGCAACTCCTACACCAAGGCAAGTGACTCACCCAGGGTCAAATTCAACAGAAATTTTCTCATCTGATGGGGGAACTCAACGCAATGGATACCATTACTTCCTAAGGAGCGGGGATTGATCCAGGTGGATATCAGTGGCCAGCCACCTATTCCACTAGCTTGAAAAACAATTTTCCACCTTGGTAATTTTTTGGCATTTTTTCAGGCTCCAAACCTCTGAGGTCGTTTTGAGGCCCTAAACGACGTTTTTTGAGGATTTGGGGCCTAGGTGATTGCCTAAGGCATTGATCTATGCTAGTTGAAAATATTTATTCTCAGTTAGACCTTTCCAACGTTCTATCGTGCACCTAGAATGAAGATCGTATGCAAAATTTACGACCCCGAGAAGTTGATGTACTAACTTACCCAAATGAGGCCCACATGAATTTTGGCACTTCATCTCCTAGGGTTAGGTTTTTGGATGTTTATGGTTTTTGAATTTCTTGATTATTGTAAAAAGGCCTTTAGAGCCTCATTGTAACCATCTTCTAGCGAATGAGTGCAGTCGTCACATCTCTTCTCAGAGATAAGCCACTACCATTCCAACAAGCTTGTTTTCTGTTGCATTTTACAGTTTCAACTTATTTCCTTATTGAATAGAAAACTGATTTTACTGTATCTTTGTTATTCTATGTTAAACACATTTTAATAATATGTATTCATTTATTTCTTCTCATAAAATCTAGATCACAAAATTTCAACACATACATCCTTCGTTTGGGATTTGTGAGAAGCAAAGTTGATCACTGTGTATATTCCAAGGAAGAAGGTGGGAATTTTATATATGTAGCATTGTATGTCGATGAAATGTTGCTAATTAGAAACAACATGTATGCAATAAAGGAGGTGAAGAAAAAACTATCCTCCAAGTTCAACATGAAGGATATCAGTGCAACAAAATTCATTCTGGGAATAGATATTAAGAGAGATTAGGTAAGAAAGATTTGGTTGATCTAAAGGAAATATATTGAAATAGTTTTAAAGCGTTTCAACATGCATGATTGCAAACATGTAAAGATGCCAATTCCTATGGGAGAAATCCTAGTTGTTGAACAATGATCGAAGATATGGGAAGAGATAAAGCACATGGCACATGTTCCATATTAAAGTTTTATCGGTAGTATATTGTATGAAATGGTATGCACTTGACCAGACATTGCTCATGTAATGGGAGTGTTGAAAAGATACATGTTGACACCTGGAAAAGAGAGCTGGAGAGATATGAAAATAGTAGTTCGATATTTGTGTGGTAGAAAAGATTATTCTATATGCTACCAAGAGAAACCTAGATATGACAGTGAAGTATATGTACATGGCTTTATTGATGCTAATTCGGTTGGAGATTTGGATCAATGAAGGTAGACCAATGGATATGTGTTCAACATGTTTAGTTGAGAAATCAGCTGGATGAGTAATCAACATGCATTCATAGCCTTGTCAATAATATATGTTGAATACATGACAACCAACTCATGGAAACAAATAATAAGTATGGTTGTAGCAACAATGTTCAGGGATTGGTTTTGAGCAGAGAGCTATGAAGATAAATTGTGATAGTCAAATCATAGTATTTCTGGAAAAGAAACCAACTTATCATTCTAATACTAAGCATATTGTTGTATAATACCATTTCATAAGAGACATGTGGAAGGAAACAAGGTGTTGTTGGAGAAAGAAGACACATTGGAAAACAATGTAGACTATTTGACCAAGTCTGTGAGTATAGTAAAGTTCTTTTGGTGTAGAGAGGAAATGAGAATTAATTTTGTGGGTCTATGAACAAAATTTTAGGTTCTCCTATTTCAACAAAGACAACAACTCGGAGAATGTTGGGTTACATTATAGTTTTTGTAGTGAAAGTTGAAGTTCGAAGTGATTGAATAGGAAATTCGATTTCGATGTGATCGACCAAGAAAGTCGAATTTGAAGTGATCGAAAAAAATTCGAGAGGTTAGCTGACAATATGTCAAGTACATGTCATGTGGAAACTAATTGAATATTGAGTGGAGGCCAACTGGTAGTTGATTGGTAATTCGACTGGTAGTTGATTGTAACATAATCCTGAGATTCAACAAAAGAGTTTAGTGAGTCTCTTCCAGAGTTTACTCTATGGAAATAGGGTACCATCACACAGAAGCAGTCCCCCATGTCCCCCCTGACCCCGCAATCTAGAAAGCAATATGGACATGCAAATCCATCCCTAAAATAGATTTGTTTGTTTGGACCTTGGCACACAGAGGAATCCTCATTGGAGAAAATCTAAGAAGAAGAGGTTGGGAAGGCCCCCATAGATGTCCCCTGTGTACTCAAGAAGAAGAAACAACAGACCATTTGCTCCTAAGTTGCACTTATTTTAAGGAGGTCTGGAGGCTGACCCTGGGGCTTCCTACTCCTTCCGAGCTCCCTCAAGAGGCCACTAGCCTGCTTCACAATTGGAACTCTCTTTGTCCCTTCCAAACAACAAAAAATTGTCAAATTTCCAACCTCTAGAGTACTATCCCCAAATTCGTGCTCTGGAAAATTTGGCTAGAAAGAAATAACAGGATTTTTAGGGAGACCAAAAGAAACCCTACTCACATTGCAACCAAGATAAAGTCCCTTTTTGGGGAAAGTGCCCCCTACTTCTGTAAGGCTAAGAACTCCAAGCCACTAGAGAAGGAAGAAAAACATTAGATTGACCATTTCAACATCCAAGACCAACAAAAACAAACCAACAACAACCCCCACAAGGAAGAATGGGAAATCAGAATGGAGGAGAGAGACTTCGAGGACTGGCAGAAGAAGGAGAAAATGCATATTTTATTCTTTAATGGGGCCACCAAGGGAAACCCAAGCTTAGCAGGGGCAGGAGGGGTCCTGTTAAACCCCGACGAGATCCCAAATTTCATCTTTTCTTGGGGACTAGGAACAAAAACTAACAATAGAGTAGAAGCACCGACCCTCTGGCAAGGTCTCCACCAAGCTATCAAGCACAATATCCAGGACCTGGTCATAATTGGGGACTCCCGGTTAATAATTCAAGCCCTAATAAGATGTAAGAGTGTTAAGAATGCCCGGAACCAACAAATGCTGGTGAAAATCCATCTCCTCCTCAGCAAGCTTAAAACTTATAGAATTTTCCATGTCCTCCGAAGTCTGAATGCTAAAGCAGATGCAGAGGCTAATAAAGGTATCCTCTGCAGGACATGAACTATGCACCCTAACAGAACCATCAATGAAATCACAATACCATAAGCCAAGGGGCCGTGACAGAAAGACGACGAAGAGGCTATTTGAGAAAGAAAGTTGCCACAGGTTTGGAGGTATAGGTGAGATCCCGAGGCCTGGCAAGACACGAAGATCCTATGAAATGCGTGCCAGGAGAATTATTAGGTTGTTGAACCCATTGGGATCACCCATCACTCCAGCTCGACGCCCAAGTTGCCAAGATTGAGTAGATCACTTGGGAGTAGAAGAGGCGAAGCTCTCTAAGTTTAAAAGAGGATGTAGGGAAGGGGATATGCATTCCATGAACCCAAAGAGGCAAGTAAGGCCCCCTCACAGTGAACAGTTGATCAGGGACAGGAGGCGAGCGTAAGGCAATAGCCTCTTAGGCAGCCCACACGAAGCAATGGCATCCAGCTCAGGCAACAATCCCACGTCTGAGGAATGGCTGAAGGCACTGGAGGACGATGTGCAACACCTCAAGCAGTTGCTGCAAAACCAACTCTATTTTCTTGATAATATTGACATCGATGCATGAAGAAGGTTGGAAATGATGGAAGTAGATATCACTTCCACCAAATTCAGACTCTTAGAGGAGATTGGGAAACTTCATCAAACTATCAAGGGGCCAAAGAAAGATCTGGAAGACCAAGTAACCCAATTGGAAGAGAAATTGGCACAATTGAACAAAGATTGGTAGCAGGAGCGAATTCATCCCAAGAAGGGTGGGTCCAAGTAATCTGGAAGGCTGCTTAAGTCTAGGATTGGCTTTACAGAAATAATGCTGTGAAGAAGGCATTTTGTATAGAAGCCTCTGCATATCTCGAATCTGTTATGTTTAATCCCATATAACCAGGTAGGAAATTGTTCCTCGTGGTCTTGTAACTGGTTTTCTGAGCATTTCTCACTCTTTGTGTACCAGCACCTGTGGCTCGCCACAACTTTTCTTTAATCAAAATCCATTACCCGTTTTTGTCAAAAAAAAAAAAACATAATCCTGAGATTCATAAGACCTGTAGCTAATTATCTGTGTGGATATGTAATTGTTTTTCAATGCCTTTCTTTATGGTTTTTCATACTATAAATCCAATAAATAAGCCGTGTTGTAATACTGTAGAAGCTAATCTTTAGGTTAATCATGTAATCATGAGATCAATCTTTAGTAGAGCTTGTTGGTCATGTAGATGTAAGTCGAATTGGCTATACTGTTGTTCTTTTGTAAAGCAAGAGGGTATGATGTGAATTATGTCTTAGGTGTACACCAATTTTAGGCATGTAAAGCAAGACAAAAAGAGAGAAATACACAAAATGTATGTTGGTTTTCCCATTTGGGTTTCTAGACTAAAATATCTATGTACTATGTAATTTCTTTGTCATTTACTTTTATGATTAAATTTGTCTTCCTCTCTTCTATTAGGTTTAGCATGGAGGTCTATTTTCCTGACAATGGACATCCACATAGAAATTATACTCGAGCATGAGGAGAATGGAACCCAATTTAGTTGTTTTAATGGCGATATTAATGCAGTTTAATGGGGGTATCATCATTGCGATTGCAGGATCAACGATGATATTGACCACCCTCATTCCAACTGATAGCAGACTATGGGATATTTGGAAATGTATGATACTCTAGGAGTGGAGGACAATTGAATGTTCTTGCAACATTATGGTAAGGAGTGGTTATGACTGAAGCTCAGGAAAAAGTTATTTAAACACCAATAATCATTGCTCCCTCTAAGAGTTCAAAGTGTTCTCAGTTTTCTAGACCAACACCAACAATGAAATTGAATTAATGACACCCACTTAAGGATATCGTTGGGGTTATCATCAGAGGAGTGGAACTCCATCCGACCCATCTGATGCAAGGAACTTGGGCCCATAATCATCTAGAACCAGAGTATAAAGGAACACTCAGGTAGCGACTGTGAATTTTAGGGTGGTCACCCTACCTCAAATTTGTGACCACCTGGAGGAAATTGAGGATGCAATTTGTCTAGAACAAAGCATAACATAGGACAAGGAAGTGGAAACAGTTACCAACAGTTGGGTTCCTAACATGGCAAGTTGAAAGGCTTATGATACCAAGTATTGGAAAACCTCTGACCTATACGAGGCGCCTCAAAATGCTACTGGGAAAGATGTTTCAAGATTGAGAGGAACCGCAAGATAAAATACTTTTACAACTAGACAAGGTTCATTTGGTGATAAAAGAGGTCTCGACTAGGCTACCACCTCCAAGCATGTTTCCTTCCAACCCGGATCTAAAAGTCCCACAAAAAAAGGTTCTTGAGCCTCCTAGGGAACTCGATGAAGTGTCTCTAGATGAACCTCGAGTATGTTCAATTTTTTATTTATTTAAATGATGATAGGTGACAACAATTATCCTTTAGGCTCCATTATGTTCAATCTTTTGTTTTGGGATGAATATAAAGATAGCAGGGTTCTAATCCAAAATCTCTCTCAGACTAGATGAATAGTTGATTCATACCACTGCTCTTGGTCTCATTTCCCAGTAGTAAGTCAACAAGGAGTGGTTTTTGTATAATTTTTCCTCATTTTTCTTAATATAAATAGGTCTTTGTGCTTATAAAAAAAAGTTACCAGTACAAAATAAATATATCTAAAAATATATTAAGATGATTATAAAATTTTATTTGAGATTAAAGTTTTTTAAATACATTTTTTAAATCATTTAAAATAAATCTAAATTAATTATTAAAATATTTATATTTGTATTATAACAATATTTTTATATGACATGATGAACTCATATTATACCATTGAAACAACTCTCAACCCTCTTGTCATCCAAGAATATAGTGTCTAGGGTTTATCCTTCCTCCAAATAAAGAAAAGTACAAAAAAAAATTCCTCCTCAATACATAGTAACATATATTAATGCAACTAACTTAGATCTATCTTAAACTTGGATATATCAAGCAACGAGAGTGATTTCAATTATATTTAAAGTTGTATTCATGTATTGATGGAATTTTTTAAGGTGTAATTTTTTATTATTATTTCATTCTATTTAAAGTTGTATTCATGTCTTTAATTTTTTTTTTTTAATTGAGTCCACATTATTTTTATTTTTGCTATTTTTTTAATATAATCTTCTCTAATATAACATAACACCTCAAAATCTCCCCCATTTAACTCTAAAACACCTAACTAACACCCTAACAAAAACACATAAATAAATGTAATTAAAAGATCCATCCATTTCATGAATTTCAAATTATAAATATGTAAACAAATTTGAAAAACATTTTTATGTTGAATGTTTTGTACTTTAGTGACAGTCCATACAAAGAGACACATAAATGTAAAGATGGGAAGTACAACTCTTTCACGAACTAAAATAAAGAGAGAAAATTATATGGTGAAGTAGATGGAAAAGAAAATTAGATAAGATTATAGAGATGGAAAATAAAATGTTCAAGCAATGAATTAATAGTTAGATGTATATTATTTTATTTTTTTGTTGTATATTATATTATTCACTATCGAAGTGAGAAAGAGGATGGAAAGGACATATTGTCAAATATTAACTTACAACCTGTTACATGTAGTTTATTATAAACTAAGATATAATAAAAACTTCCAGATAGATGAGGCTCTTATGAAAACATAAAAGTAAAAAGATATAATAGAGACTTCCGGATAGATGGTTCTCTAAAAACATAAAAGCTGGATATTGCTTGCCCTAATGGAGTGGCTACGGAAGGATCCCGAGGCCTTTAGACTGCTCGCCCTTAACAGGTACTGGTGGCCGTAATGAAGTGTCTACGGAGGGCGCCCAGGCCTTGAAGACGCTCGCCCTTAGAACGTACTGGTGGTATGCAGCAGCGAGCGCAGCTCCAATAAGCGGACCAACCCAGAATATCCACTGCCATGCATAGATTAACCCAAACAATTAAACACATTTAAAAACCATAAAACCCATTTATATCACTAAAACGCAATAGGGAATCATAAATTGTTTTTTGTTACCTGGTCGTCCCAGGATTTTTGGTGGCCGTAGACCACAGCTGGCCCAAAGCTCCTGGCAGGGTTGATGCCTGTGCCTGTGATGTGAATGGTTGCAAAATGGACCACGATTACAGCAAACCCAATTGGAAGCGGGGCCAAAACCTACATAAAGCATTTATCACATTAATAATTTTCATTCATTGATGAATGATTAAATAACATCAAGATTCATATATATAGAGAGAGATTCATGGGTGGAATATTTGTACAGGGACGTGAGAGTCGCGTGCGTTGCGCTTGGGGTCTGTTGCAGAGAAGACTGTGTAAACCAAGACGAACGTGCCAATTATTTCTGCAGCAAGGGCTGTTTCGTTTGTATATCCCTCCGACACTGCATTCACTCCTCCTCCGCCTGTAGAATAGTATGTCTTCTGTAAAGCTTTCACCATCCCCGCCCCACAGATTGCACCGAAACACTGTGCCACTATATACAAGACCGCTCGATTCAGAGACACCTTTCGAGCAACAAGCATCCCAAACGTGACTGCGGGGTTTATATGCCCACCTGCACCATGCAAAGTTGAATTTTCAATCACATATATTTTCTCTACTCAGCTCTGTTGATAATTTCTAAAACTATGAACTACTTATAAACTAAGATATAATTTATTATCACATGATGGGAATTTATAGTAATTAGTAAGCCAGAAATGAGAACCTGAAATTCCAGCGGTGCAATACACGAGAATGAAAATCATTCCTCCAACGCACCGGGAAATACCCAGGGTGCCCACGCCGGCACAGGGATTCTTCTGGTTGGCTTGCCCGATGATTGTACTGACTGTTATGTACACAAACAAAAACGTGGCTACAAACTCGGCTACGATGGCCCTGTAGAAGGACCAGAGACGGAATTCGTTTACGTCTAAAACCGGACCAGGAGAGGGATCCTCATACTCGGCCTTCCCTGATCCTCCTTGATGCGTTCGGGCCATGGAGAACAAGTTAAAAATGCAATATTCAAAATTATCCCAGAAGAATACTGAAGCCAGGGCAAGAAACAACACATGGTGCTTTGTTGTGTTTGTGTTTAATTTATAGATAAGATATGAAACAGCTTGGCCTGACCAAATTCTATTACATGGTATGCACAGCAGCCTGTGTGCATGCCAAATTGGCATGGTATGCACAGCAGCCCTATGGCCTGGCATGGTATGCACAACAGCCCTATGGCCTGTGTGCATGCCAAATTGGCATGGCATGTACAACAGCCCTATGGCCTGTGTGCATGCCAAATTGGCATGGCATGTACAACAGCCCTATGTCTTATGTGCATGCCCGTCCTATGGYTTATGTGCGTGCTAAATTTAGTTAATGTTGACCATTACAGCTTGGCCTGACCAAATTCTATTGCATGGTATGCACAGCAGCCTGTGCATACCACTACAGCTTGGCCTGATCAAATTCTATTACATGATATGCACAGCAGCCTGTGTGCATGCCAAATTGGCATGGTATGCACAGCAGCCCTATGTCCTGTGTGCATGCCAAATTGGCATGGCATGCACAATAGCTCTATGTCTTATGTGCATGACCGTCCTATGGCTTATGTGCGTGCTAAATTTAGTTAATGTTGACCACTACCTTAACAAATTACTGTCTTGCAGGTCAAATAGGGATGGCATGCATAACAGTTCTATGGCTTATGTGAATGCGAAGTTTAGTTAATGGTGACCACTATTTTAACTAATTACTGTCACAATAATAAAAAAATTTATTATAAAAAACTCACATACATGTAGTTGAGATATCTTTTCTATTTGAATTTGTGATTTTTAAGGAAGAAACATATGTTCTTAATCATTAGACCCATTTAAATTGTACATAATAATAATATATTTTTAAGGTCAAGACCAGTCACCAAATCTGTACATATGACCTTCTTGTTTATATTAATTACATTCTTAATAAAATTGTTTAATTATTTTATTTTTTATATTTATTTTAATATTATATTTACTAATTTCAATTGTGATAATATATTTTTAAGGTCAAGACCAGTCACCAAATCTGTACATATGACCTTCTTGTTTATATTAATTGCATTCTTAATAAAATTGTTTAATTATTTTATTTTTTATATTTATTTTAATATTATATTTACTAATTTCAATTGTGATATAATTGCAATTAACTACTATCACAATAATAAACAATATATATCAATTTATTCTATAAATTTAAAAGTCAATACTATTTGTATAATCAAAATAAATATTAAAAAATTTAATAGCATTAACAATCCAACACAACTAGATTTAATATATAAAAAAAAATTGCAAAATATATGAAGGGATGGAACCTCATATATATATATATATATATATATATATATATATATATCCTTTTCATATGGGTAAGATCTAGAGGTTCCATTCCTTCATACATTTTGCAATTTTTTTTTATATATTAAATCTAGTTGTGTTGCATTGTTAATGCCATTAAATTTTTCAACATTTATTTTAATTATAAAAATAGTATTGACTTTTAAATTTATTATATATTTTTAGATTTATTTTATAAACTTTAAAAGTCAATGCCATTTTTATAATTCCAATAAATGTCGATGTCATTTTTATCCATTTTTTTTTAAACTTAAAAAAATAATTTTAGAGTCTCATAACTTAATTGATTTAGAAATCAATTTGAATGATTTTAAAACTGTCCATATTTTTCATAGGACAATCTTAACATATATATATATATATATATATATATATATATATATATATATATATATATAATGGTCCAATGTATACACTATATGATTAATTTGTGGTGTACTTAAATGTTCTTATAACACGAATAAATCATCATCAAATTTCAAGTTTATTTGCTATTAATGTATTTCAAAGAAGATTTTCTATTAATGTCCTTAGAACATGTATGATTCTAACAATCATGTATTAGTAAATAGTAAGAATCTAAATTAACTGTGTAGATATTATTCCTTTGAATTCTCTTGATCAATTTAGTGTGAAACACCATTTCTATACATTAACTTATATAGGATTTGAATAAAATTGTACTAAGCTCATTAAAAATTGAAACCAAATTAAATTGCAACAACTTGCTCAACCATGCTCATAATATTCAAAGTATAATTGAAAAAATGATTTGTTATCACTGTCCTTAGAACCACTATAATTCATTTAGTGCAAAGTTAAAATGATTCGCTATCAATGTCCTTAGGACAAGTACAAATCATTCTCTACAAAGTAAAATGTTTTTTTATATCAATGTCCATAGAACAATCTTACACATGCACTTAAGTAAGATGCACTTACTTAGAACAACCTTACTTAAGTAAGTGAGATGCAGTTACTTAAGTAAGATGCACTTATTTAGAAGAATCTTAAACATGCACTTATATAAAAATGTTGTATATAGATGTATAATGGTCATAGGTGTTGTGATAAGTAACTCAGACTTGTCTTTAGTATGGTCATATTTAATTATTGACTTTATTGGTCATTATTAGGTAGAGTTCTAGTCTCTACGAGAACGAGTATGTTCATAGATTTTAGGAGTTTGTTGAGGCCTAGTTGGTTTGAGAGATTCTATCCAATTAGATGCTTCCTAGATTGTCGTGAGGTTGAGTTATTTGCTCAACCAAGTAGATTGTGAGATCAAGGTAGTTGTCTATCTTGAAACTGTGATTGTTGTATTTATATGTAGGGTAAATCAAGAATGTGGGTGTGATGTCCCGTCCCCAAGATTAGGCCAACAGGGAGTGACTTAGTAGTCTATATGTTCCCGTAGACTATAGTCAGGCACAAACAGGGAACCAGATAGAGAAATAAGGAGGAATT
>JZKD02S1673638.1:743835-765986 GCA_000966675.3 Picea glauca | reverse complement strand
TTCCTCATTATGCATTGTTATGATTTGATGTTGAGAGCTTCCAGAGGAGGAGGAGAGCCGACCTTATTGTTTTGTGGATTTCTGGAGGAAACCACCACCCTTGATTGGTTTCGGTATTGAGAGACACACCCTAGCCCATCGGAGATACCATCCAGGTATTTCACCATTCATTTCAGGAGTATTCAGTGTGGAGGGCGCAACTCAGCCAAGGAGGGCGCAAGCTATTTTGAGATTCATAGATCTGCAGTAGATCTATGTCCCGATTGCAGATTCATTCCAACCTAGTAGAGATCCAGCCAGGGCGCTTCCATTGAGCCATTTATCATCAGATTCCGACGGTGGAATCTTGCAGATCGATCCATCCAACCATTTTGGGCGCAGTCATTCCGGACAGACGTTTGGCGTTGCATGAAGGTGTTCCAGAGCAGATCTGGCCAAACCCTTCCGACCCATTTCATCATTTGACGAGATGATTGTTTTGCGCCATATAGCAGCCGATTCCGACGGTGGAATCTTTTGGGGCACATTCAGTGTCCAAGGAGGGGCGCAAAACGCCCAGGGGTCCAAATCTGGTGCCGTAGAGGTCCAATTCAAGTTCTGACAGTCATCCATTCCACTATAGAGACCAGGGCACATCTATTGGAGCAGTTCCGAGCACATTCTGACGGTGGATTCTTTAGATCGAGTTTTCCAGCTGGTAGCGGTTATCGTATTTCTCCAGGATCGCCCATTTTTTCCTATCTATCCGTGCATGCAGCAGATCTGTTGTCTTCTTACGATCATGGGTATTATTTTGTTATTCGATTGTATTCTAGTACAGATCCAGGAGATCTGACTGACGTCTAGACTCTATATTTTTAGTAGGCTATTTTTATTTCCATGCATGAACCATTATTATTCATGATATTGAGTAGTTGACATTCTATACTCTTGCATGCATCTTTATATGATTGTTAAACCTTAAATATGCAACATGCACATGTAATAACCAACATGCAACCACAATAACCAACATACAACCACAATAACCGAAGAACATCTGAATCACACTACTAAAATGCATCCAGAAACCCCCAGTGTATCAGATCTGCACGCCAGAGCATTAGAACAGTAGCGAATATCTTGATCAGCCGGATCAAGGATATTTCAGTGGTATGAGAGCTTTAGTCCTGCCAACCTGTGACTAAAGACCATGAATCCAACAAAAGAACCAGATGGTCGTGAGCATGAAGGTGATGAATATGTCACGTACAATCGTCACAGGGAAAGAAGGGACAGACCTAACTTTCCTCCCTTCCCTCCCAATTGAGAGGAAGAGGAAGAGGCACTTAGAGAAGCAGAGCACCGAGCAGAGCGCAAGGCTGAGCGCGAAGCAGAGAAGAGGCTAGGTGACAGGTATGAGCGACCAGAGGGTAGTGGTAAGGCCCCAGTGGATCTAGACGTATCCTTCATGCAGGTTATCAGTGACATGCTAGCTAGCCAGTGGACCATGTCGCATTCTTTGGCTCAGGTAGCAGATAGACTGGCTATGGTAGATATTCCGGGCACTCAAGGCCCACATGCAACGCATGGGAACTCAGGGGCAGGCAGTAGACCCCAGTCACCCACTTGCACGTATACCTCTGCCAGTAGGATTCCACGTCCATTGTTTCCCAGTTTCTAGAGGGCAACCCCGGTAGCAACACAGATACCGATAGCACAGAGTCCAGCCCCACATGCAGAGGACATTGCAGAGTATCGGAAAGAGTATGCAGCCTTGGGCCATGACTTTCAGCAGGACATGACACTAGTCGAGTATTGTGGACTCAGACTTAGGAACCGTCCTAGAGATCCCCAGAGGGGAGGGCAACAGCAGCAGCAGGGGCATAACATTGACTTCATTCGAAAAGTTGGTAAACTCACCATACCTTCTTTTGACGGATCATCCAGATGCACTGCCAGAGCTTGGGTACATAAACTAGATACCTACTACAAGCTCAACCAGATGACAGAGGTAGAGGCCATCAGTTTCACCACCCTACACTTGGAGAGTGAGGCACACGAGTGGTGGTATCATGGATTAGTGACATTGGGTCACAATCACATCACCTCCTACAGGGAGTTCACAAAGAGACTCATGGATAGATTTGATAGGAGCGATCCTAAGATCCACTTCAGAGATTTAGCCCAGTTGAGACAAACTGGCACAACAGAGGCATTCATTTCATAGTTTCAGAGAGTAGCAGTGGCAGTGACAGACATATCTGAGCCGTGATTGGTCATGCTATTCACCAAAGGGCTCACAGAACCCTTGAGAGGTTGGGTGAAGGCATACCGCCCTCATTCCTTGCAGGATGTCGTCCAACGCACTAGAGATTTGGCGGATTCGGTGCCAAAAACTAAACCTTTCACTAAACCCTTTGTACCATAGAGAGACAAGGATTAGAAGAATCCTCCAAGGGAGTGGAAGGGCAAGCCCAAGTTGGATGATGATACATGATGTGAGTTGATGAGGAAGAAGCTTTGCTTCTCCTATAGAGATCCTTGGGTCCCCGGGCATAGATGCATGGGGAAGGGATAGATCCACTATATTGAGGTGGAATTAGGCAGTGAAGAGGAGGATGAGGATATTTAGGCACCTACAGACAATGATTCAGAGATTGAGACCACCCATGAGCTAGAGCAGCAGCCGAAGAAACCTCAGATACCGGCCAGGTCCAAGCCCCAGGAAGAGGCCAAGCCTCGTAGAGAGGTGAAAGGGGGAACCATAGCCACCCTTTCAAGAGTACCCAGGTACAACACTCTCAGGCTCAAGGGTCTTGTACAAGGGCAATGCATGAAAACTTTAGTTGATGGTGGGGCCACCCACAACTTCATAGATGCATATTTGGTAGCCAAGAAGGGGTTACGCACAGAGGAGTTTGAGGGATTCCATGTGGGAGTGGCCGATGGATACACGATGACATGTTTGGACATGATCCCTGACCTAGAGGTCAAACTTGGCAACTACACCCTGACGGACACTTTTTATGTAGTGGACTTATCAGATGCGGATGCCATGTTGGGAGTACAGTGGTTATATTCATTGGGGGAGATTGGGTTCAACTATCAAACGTTGACCATGAGCTTTAGAGATGCCAACAGATCGAGAGTTGTGCTAAGAGGCATGTCTATAGGGGCGCCTCGAGCAGTATCGACAAAGAGGATGGAGCAGAATTTTCGTCATGGTGATGTGGCTTATGCAACAGAGTGTTGGATCACCACGCGAAAAGACTCAGAGGGTAGGGAGCAGTACCATCCACAGATCAGAGAGCTTCTAGGACGTTATGAGCCAGTATTTGGGCCGATGCCACCAGGGATACCACCAGAAAGAGGTTTTGAGCACATGATTGAGTTAGAGGCAGGGGCCACACCGGTGATTACAGCACCCTATAGACACCCCAAGAAATTTAAGGACGAAATTGAGAAAGCAATCAAAGAATTGCTCGCTATGGGACATATCAGGCCCAACATGAGTCCTTTTGCATCTTCAGTAATACTGGTACTCAAGAAGGATGGCACATTACGGATGCACATCGATTACAGAGTGCTCAACAAGAAAACGATCAAGAATCGTTACCCTATTCCATGCATATATGAGTTGATGGATGAGTTACATGGGGCAGTCTTCTTCAGCAAGATTGATCTGCGTTTAGGATACCATTAGATCAACATCAGGGAGCAGGATATTGAGAAGACAACATTCCGATGCCATTTCAGACATTTTGAGTTCTTGGTCATGCCATTTGGACTAACCAATGCACTAGCCACTTTCCAGTCTTGCATGAACCATATCTTTAGAGGACAGTTGAGGAAGTACCTTCTGGTATTCTTCGACGATATATTGATTTATAGCAAGACATGGGATGAGCATTTAGCACATTTGGAGAAGGTTTTGGATACTATGAAGATCCAGTCTTTATATGCCAAGGAATCCAAATCTGAATTTGGCATGAGGGAACTACTGTACTTAGGGCATATCATCAGTGGGCAGGGAGTACAAGTTCACCAGGAAAATATCAGAGCCATTGTGGATTGGCCAACGCCCAAGAATCTCACAGAGATGAGAGGTTTCTTTGGGTTATGCAGTTACTACAGGCGGTTTGTCAAGGGTTTTTCACAATTGGGAGCACCACTCACAGAATTGACAAAGAAGGGTGCTTTTCATTGGACAGAGGATTCACAGCAGATCTTCAACAAAATGAAGGAGGTTATGAGCACATGCCCTGCTCTAGCCCTCCCAAACTTTTCTCAGCCATTCGTCTTAGAGTGTGATGCATCAGGGGTGGGGATTGGAGTAGTATTGATGCAGGGGGGCCACCCCATTGTGTTTGAGAGTAGGAAGCTCGACGAGTCAGCGAGACTCTATCCTATTTATGAGAAGGATATGCTAGCAATCATGCATGCTTTAACCAAATTCAGGCAGTATCTGGTTGGCAGCAGGTTTGTAGTGAAGACTGATCATAACAGTCTCAAGTATTTCCTTGATCAGAAAGACGTCAGCGAGAGGCAGCAGAAGTGGGTCTCAAAGATCCAAGCATTCAAATTTGATATTGAGTATGTTAAGGGAAAAAGGAATGTTGTGGCAGATGCATTTTCCAGGAGACCAGCAGAATGTTTGATGATGGATATCTGTACAGATTGGAAAGCTCATTTGTTGGTGGAATACTCCAAAAACAAATTTTCTTGTGAGGTGATGGACGGGAAAGTGATTGATGATAGGTTCCAGGTTCTTGATGACGTCATTTTCTACAAGAAACGGATCTACTTGGTTCCAGAATCCACCCTGAAAGGGAAGATTCTGAAGGTGTGTCATGATTCACCAACAACGGGGCATCAGGGATACTTCAAAACTTATAGGCAGATCAGGGAGAGATTCTCATAGAAGGGTCTCAAGGATGACGTCCTGAAACACATACGAGAGTGCACAACTTGTCAGCCGAACAAGTCCGAGCAGACACATCCCGTAGGGTTACTTCAGCTTCTACCCATTCAAGAGCAGAAATGGGAGAGCATTTCCATGGATTTCATTACAGGCCTCCCTAGAGTGCAGGGAAGGGACTGTATATTTGTAGTGGTCTACAGACTGACCAAGTTCGCACATTTCTTCGCCATACCCACAGGGAGGTATTCCGGTTGCACGGGTTACCCAGGAAGATAGTCAGTGATAGGGATGGACGCTTCATCAACGCATTTTGGCAGGAGCTTTTCAGATTGACAGGCACAAAGTTAGCTACGAGTACCAGCTACCACCCACAGACAGATGGGCAGACAGAGATTGTCAACAAATGGGTGGAAGGGTATCTGAGGAACTATGTGGGGGGACAACAACGCACTTGGGTGAGATGGTTACATATGGGTGAGTATTGCTACAACAAAACTTACCATATGTCCATCAGGATGTCACCATTCAGGGCATTGTATGGATACGATGCACCCTCTTTTATAGATACGGTATTTGGGGAAAACAGGGTCCCGGAGGCCAAGGATTGGGTGGAGGAGAGTCAAAGGATCCTGTAATCAACAAAGGAGAACTTGCAGTCATCTCAGAATCGACAGAAGATATATGCAGATCGACACAGAGTTGAGCATAGTTTTGAGGTAGGAGACTTGGTTTTCCTGCGATTAAATCCATACCGACAGTCTTCCTTGAAGAGGAGCAGAGCAGAGAAATTGAAGCCAAAGTTCTATGGACCATACAGGGTCATCAGGAGGATAGGCGAGGTGGCATATGAGCTAGAGCTACCAGAGCGTAGCAAGATTCATAACATCTTTCACGTCTCTTACCTTAAAAAGGTGGTGGGACAATAGATTAGCATTTCATAGGAGTTGCCACCCTTGGATGAGGAGGGTCAGTTAGAACTAGTTCCAGAGGAGGTACTAGAGCAGAGAGAACGTAGATTGAGGAGCAGGATCATCAGAGAGTGCTTGGTTATATGGAGCCGTCTTCCAATGGAGAATGCCACATGGGAGGGAGAGCATATTCTACAACACCCAGGATTGATGTTGCTTGAGGACAAGCAATCTCGGGAAGGGAGGACTGTGATGTCCCGTCCCCAAGATTAGGCCAGCAGGGAGTGACTTAGTAGTCTATATGTTCCCGTATACTATATTCAGGCACAAACAAGGAACCAGATGGAGAAATAAGGAGGAATTAATTATAAACGATGAATTAAGCCAAAATACTTAGGAAAAGTCACTTAAACCTAAGTCAACGGAGAATTAGAATGAAAAGGTGATAAGGGGGGGACTTAATTGAAAAATAAATCACTTAGGAGGAAAGGCGCCTAGGTTAATTGATGTCAACAAAGAATTAGGTCTAGAAATATATAGAGGGAGGAATTTGACCTAATTCCTCATTATGCATTGTTATGATTTGATGTTGAGAGCTTCCAGAGGAGGAGGAGAGCCGATATTATTGTTTTGTGGATTTTTGGARGAAACCACCACCCTTGATCGGTTTCGGTGTTGAGAGACACACCCTATCCCATCGGAGATACCATCCAGGTATTTCACCGTTCATTTCAGGAGTATTCAGTGTGGAGGGCGCAACTCAACCAAGGAGGGTGCAAGCTATTTTGAGGATTCAAAGATCTGCAGTAGACCTGTGTCCCAATTGCAGATTCATTCTGACCCAGTAGAGATCCAGCTAGGACACTTCCATTGAGCCATTTATCATCAGATTCCAATGGTGTAATCTTGCAGATCGATCCATCCAGCCATTTTGGGCGCAGTCATTCCGGACAGACGTTTGGCGTTGCATGCAAGTGTTCCAGAGAAGATCCAGCCAAACCCTTCCGACCCATTTCATCATTTGACGAGACAATTTTTTTGAGCCATATAGCAGCCGATTCTAATGGTGGAATCTTTTGGGGTACATTCAGTGTCCAAGGAGGGGCGCAAACCCCCAGGGGTCCAGATCCGGTGTCGTAGAGGTCTGATTCGAGTTCCGACAGCTGTCCATTCCAGTATAGAGACCAGGGCACATCTATTGGAGTAGTTCTGAGCACATTCTGACGGTGGATTCTTTAGATCGAGTTTTCCAGCTGGTAGCGATTACCGTATTTCTCTGGGATCGCCCATTTTTGCCTATCTATCCGTGCATGCAGCAGATCTGTTGTCTTCTTATGATCAGGGGTATTTTTTTGTTATTCGATTGTATTCCAGTACAGATCCAGGAGATCTGACTGACGTCTAGACTCTATATTTTCAGTAGGCTATTTGTATTTCCATGCATGAACCATTATTATTCATGATATTGAGCAGTTGACATTCTATAGTCTTGCATGCATCTTTATATGATTGTTAAACCTTAAATATGCAACATGCACATGTAATAACCAACATGCAACCACAATAACCAAAGAACATCTCAATCACACCGCTAAAAGGCATCCAGAAACCCCCAGTGTATCAGATCTGCACGCCAGAGCATTAGAACAGTAGCGAATATCTTGATCAGCCGGATCAAGGATATTTCACTGGGTAACACGTTCGTGAGAATTGGGTCGAGGGAAATTGCTAATGCCCATTTTTTCGGATGAACTATTTTATTTGTTCAACCGAAAAAATCACACTAACTTTCGGTTGAAATAAATTTTCGATCAAAAGTTAAATCTAACGACGCCTCGTGCACCTCATGATTTTTCTGAATTGTTTTTGTCTAGAAAAGTCATTTTTGATCAAAATAGTTTTCGTCCAAACAAAATTTCGGTCGAAAAAGAAGCTTTCGGCTGAAAAACTGTTCAACTGATTTTTTTTAATATATATATCGGGTCATGTGAGCATTGAACAGTTTCACTCTACATCCATTGTCTTGTAGGTGAGCTCTAATGTTCCATCCATGTCCATCCTGTGAGCTCCATTGTGGGTTCCCTATGCATCCATTTCAATCTCTTAAGCTCCATTGTGGGCTCCTTGTGCATCTCGGTCCATTGTCTCATTGGTGAGCTCTGTTGTTCTAGGCATGTCCATCCCTATCCATCCCATGAGATCCATTGTTTCACTATCTGTGAGAGATTCTAGCATAGGTTGGAGCAGGAGAGCAGGTGGTCGGCGCAGGAAAAGAACGAGTATGCGAAAAAAACAACAGGTTAATAAAATTTCTTTACATGGATGCAAAATTGTAGAGAATAGGTGCTAACATAACACTAATCCACTAGAATTTTGGATTTGCATTGGAAAATGTCCTTGAAAGCTATTTTATTTTCCATTTGAAATTCTTTTCCTACACTCTAGTTTAGTGCTTGTCTCATAGCATGCACATTCTATTTTTTTCCTTATCCAGATTCCACATTGGAATTAAGAGAAGGAATTGGAGACAACATTCTAGTGTTCCAAGTGAGCTCATTTGCGGGTGCATTTTCCATGGAAATTGTAGTGTTCCCTGTGAGCTCATTTGTGAGTGTTCCATCTATAGGTCGATTTTCTAAAACACCACCCATTTGATCGTGAGAAAATAAATTCGATGTTGTAGTCAAAGCTACTTTATGCATCAAGGCCATATATGATCCAGATGGATGTCGGTGGCCTGCCACCTATTCCAACTGGCTCAATTTTGCATTTTTCGAGTTGGACAGTTTTTTCCATAGTTTTTGAGTCCCTGACTTGTGGGGCCGTTTTGAGGCCCTAAACAATGTTTTTTAGGGCTCGCCACAGTCTGAATGACATTTGATAGGTAGTATCAAAATGTGTATTCCTGGGATAGACCTTTCCGATGGGCTATCGTGCGCCTAAAACATAGACTGTATGCAAAAGTTATGACCTAGGAAGTTGATGTACTAACTTACCCAAATGAGGCCCACATGACTTTTGGTGCTTCATCTCCCAGGGTTAGGTTTTTGGATGTCTAGGGTTTTTGACATTCACTTTTATTGTAAAAAGGCCTTCAGAGCCTCATTGTAATCATTTTCTTGCAAATGAGCATAACCTTCACATCTCTTCTCAGAGATAAGCCACCACCATTCCAACAAGCTTGTTTTCCACTACATTTTATAGTTTCATCTTATTTCCTTATTGAATAGAAAACCAATTTTACTGTATCTTTGTTATTTTGTGTTAAGCACATTTTAATAATTTGTATTCATTTCTTTTTGCTCATAAAATCCGGATCAATATACATATATTTTGTTTGTACACGTGCACTACTAGAGGTTATTTGGTCTTGCTCACAATTCTTCCACGCACTCATGTTTACATTCATTTACATTTGCAAAATTTTCTACAACGCAACTCGTTTGCTCGTGAGCAGAGTGAATCTATGTTGTATCCGAAGTTACTTTGTCAATATCATTATGGAGGCTATGACATAAGCCTCTTTTCTTTGATACAAAATAATCATATCACTTTCAAGAAAGTGTAACACAAATAAACAATGTCATTCCTCAATAAAAGTTCAAACCAGTAAAATGAATCATCTTACCTCCATAAGCAATATAATTTGTCGGGCAACATCAATATTTGCAACTCTTTTGTTTTCCTTCATCCTTGTTCCAACTATATTTGATTTCTCTAAATAAACTACTCCAAATGCCACAATTACTTCCCCTTATTGCTTGAAATCCCATTTAATGTCATAGTGATGTTTAGAGAAAATTTCTCGTAGTTCTCGTAGTGGTTGAAGCTCCAACATGTCAGATGTAGCAATAGGAGATAAAATAGGCTTCATTATCTCCCATACACATTCAAAATAAAAAATTTCATCCAGGAGTATAGCACCTGCAGTGCTTTATATCATATCTCCCAATCCTTGGTTAGAATCAAAAGAACAATCCGAGAGAAGGTACCAAACAAACCACTATCATTTTCTCAAGAAGCAACATTATGCCTTTCATACATTGTTTAGTGCTTTTTTCATACACTCTAGTTTAGTGCTTGTTTCATAGCATGCAAGTTCTATTTTTTTCCATATACACATTGGAATTAAGAGAAGGAACACTAGACAACATTCTAAAACTTCTTTGCATGACTATGCTGGTTAAGTATTTCTCTCATACCAAAAGCAGTGAACAAAATCACTTCTTGAAATGCAGAATGTTAGTGATCCATAAATTTAGTTGCAAGGCATGTCAATATGAACTGTGCTCACTATATCTTATGAGCATAATGCCTATGTAATTCAATTTGTCCCTAAACAAATAATCCTATGATATTTGTTTCCATGATGAGAATCTATTAAATGTGGTCTTATTTTCTTTTGTAAAATAGACAAACAAAATTTTGTCTTACAAATGAACTCTTTATTCACATAATGGAATTTGAGGCCACTGAACCTACAATGGATAGCCATAGAAAATACGATATTGGAAAATGTGTTGAAACAAGACCTTGGATTTAACTTGTGGCAAGAAAATTGTAAGGTAATGGAATAATTCTTGATATAATTGATAGTGAAATCTTCACATATAACTCTTCACTTGAGTTGGGTTATATGGATATTCAGATTCATATTGGGCCAACATTATTCCTGATCGAAAGAGAACTTCAACATATTGCTTCAGTCTAGGCTCCAATATGGTTTCATGGAGCAGCAAGAAGAAATTGTGTGTATCACTTAGTACGACTGAGGCAGATTATGTGGCTAGAAATGCATGAAGTAGTGTATATTCGGAAATTGATGACTATTGGACTGAATTTGACTTGTAGGTAAGACCTACAAGAAGAGGATGAAGAGACTTGTTATGGAGGACAAGTGATGAAGTCAATAGGTTGAAGATCTAGTTGATATTCAGTGCTTGAGAGGGAGCCAGACAGTCATTTCGAGGTAAGGAGCAAGAGGCTCCACTAGATGCAACACGCATTCATGTGTGGCATTCTGTAATGCTCTTTTTTTGTGCCAAGGCTTAATCACTTCTGATACCAAACTGTAATGCCACTTTTACATAGCTCATACAAGCATTATATAATCCACATGCATTTAAGAAAAGAAATACATTTGAGCTCAGAGTAAACATATTATTTACTGCTATAATATACAATCAATAGCATTAACATTAAATTGATATGCATAGAAGAATACATGATAGTTAAAATTACACAAAGATGCATAGTTATGAATAAAACATCATTTGATACTTATCTTTGAAACCTTGGCAACTCCACCAACCACGTGCAGGCCTTCCATGAACATCCCAGCCTTAGACGACACTGCTCGTCAGATCAGTAGTGGGTCTCCCACAAGCTGGGACTAGGCTCCACCCCAAGGAGAGGAATCCTAGGCTAGGCTAAGGTTACAGGGAAAATAGCACATAAAGACTTGAAGGATTATTCCCAAGATGCCATCTTATGCCCACTACTTCCAGACACTCATTCCCCACATGTCTGATCCACCCGAGAGTATACACCTTCACAAGCACAGTCCATTGGTGCTACACCTCCCTCTCTGGGTCTTGGAAACAGGCTAGATCTGGAAGTATCAGAGCCTAAAGTTGGTGCTGGACACTCTCTGGAAGAAACCACTTCCCATCAAACTCTCTCACCTGGAGAGAGTTTCTCATAGGCCTAACAACCTGCCTCTTCCAACCATAGTCACCTCCCTCACCTGGAGAGAGGTCATCCACAGGCTCAATCACAACTTTCACTGGCCATCAAGCCATGCATAGTCCAGCTCTGCGTGGCCACCACATCCAACCGAGAATACAGACATGGGCTCCCCAAACAGGCTCAACAATGACAACAAGGTCTGATCCAGATTATTTTCGGCACGAAATGAGATCGGAGATATAATAAAGAAATGCACAGAGATATCGCAGATATTCAATAATATAATAGAAATGTATCGAAGATGCAACCATAAACACAGATATACAGTAATACACGATTTCTATTAATGAAAGAAATGTACAGAGACTGTAAAAATATAGAGTGGAAGACTCGCTAGAATGGTGGCAACTTATCTCTGAGAAGAGATGTGACGGCTACTCGCATTCGCAAGAAGATGATTACAATGAGGCTATAGAGGCCTTTTTACAATAAACGAGAATGTAGAAATTCCCAGACATCCAAAAACCTAACCCTAGGAGATGAAGTGCCAAAAGTCATGCGGGCCCCGTTTGGGTAAGTGAGTACATCAACTTCCTGGGGTCGTAACTTTTGCATACGATCTTCGTTTTAGGCATGTGATAGCTCGTTGGAAAGGTATCATAGAGAAGATTAATTTTGGGGGATCAATAATTCCTTTGGCTATCATTGAGAACCTTGAGCTCGAAAAACATTCATTTGGACCCTCAAAATGGCCCCGGAAGTTAAAACCTGCTAAAAATAGTAAATTGCCAAAATTGCCAGAAAGCCATTTTGAGCCATTTGGAAAAGGTGGGTGGCCATTGATATCCACCTGGATCAATCCTCCCTACTTACAAAGCAATGTTCTCCATTGCGTTGAGTTACCGGGGGAGAGGGAAAAACATTTGTTGAATCTACATCTTGGTGAGCTACTTGTCTTGTTGGAAACGTCGCGTTGCTTAGTTTGTGGAAATCTGTCACAAACCTGTTGCAGTTGAGGCTGCTCAACAAGTCAAGATACTTGAGAGGGCGATGTGAAGAAGGAATTATTTCACTTTGTTGTAGCCTTTTCGACCTACTTCTATTGGATAGAAGGTGCTTGGGGCAAGGCTGTAGTGGTTGCAGTGTCCTTTTGTTCTACTTTTGAACAGATTTTGAAGAAGCTGAATTTTGCAGTATCAGATACTACCTTGCGACACTTTTTAGATGGAACAATAGTCAGAACTACCTTTGGTATTCTTTAGAGATGACCCCCCACAGTAACATTAATGACACTACAGGGTTGAGACTCATAAACATCATGGCGTCTCCACATATATAGTTGGCCCAAGAGAAAATCACAGACATCCAGTGGGGAAACATCACATAATACCTCATCCTTGAAGGGTTGGATGTCGTATGAAAATCGACACTATTGGTTGACACAGAGATCTCATCCTTGTCGAAGCCACCCAATGTTGTATGGCTGCGGGTGTGGTGTTGTCCACAATCCCAACTGTTTGATGACCTCTGCTGAAATGAGGTTTTTCTGGCTTTCGCTATCAACAATAAAATGCAGCGGGGTCCCCTTCACCCACATCTGTGAATGAAAAAGGTGCTCCCCCTCTTCAGGATCTGTTAGTGCTTCTGGTTGAATTGCTGCAGTCGCGACAATAACAGTGGCGTCTGCGTCAATGATCTGTCCTTTACTAGTATTTTTAGAATCAGATTCTGAATAAAGGTTCATCTCCTTGTCTTTGATCTCGACCACCAATGACTGTTTTGAGCGACATTCATCGGTGTTGTGCCAAGGGATTTTGTGGAACTCGCACCATTTGCCGGTGTCCTTCTTTGTCTTCCCGTGACTCTTCTTTTCCTGTGTCTTGGACTGGTTTTCGGGAGACTTTTTGTTTGGGTTGTCTTTGTCATACTTTGGTTGTTGTGGATTTGTAGACCTGAATTCCCGTTTGTTCTAGTGCTTAAATTTATTCTCAATTTTAACGGCATATCGATAAGCAGCACCGAGTGATGAGATGTCCAGAAAATCCATTTCAGTTTGGATGTATCTATGTAGAGCCCCAAGGTATTTCAGAACCAAATGTCACTCGGAGTCTTTGATACCTAGCTTGGTGCGCAAGGTATGGAAGGTATTGGTGAACTCCGAAACTGCTTGGCCCCTCTCTAGCCATAGTGTGGTCCATCTCATGTACTGGTCCTCATAGTTTCCAATAGGGTAATATTGTTCCTTTACCGCATCCACAAAAAAATCACAAGTGGGATCGGCCCCATATATTCTAGACTCCTCCGTGGAACTTTGCTCCTAGTAAGTTTCCCACCAATGTTTGACATGAGGGATATATTTAAGGAGTGCGAAGGTGATATTTTCTTTGTCGAAAAAATTGTGAACAGAGAAATAACCTTCTAGCAGAGTTAACCAGTTTTCTAGGGCTTCTGCATCTATCTGTCCTTCAAATAAAGGAATATCAAAATTAACTTGTACCTTGAAAGGTGAGGTTCCTTCAAAATGGCCGCTTGATGAAGATGCGCCTGATGCTATCGGTAGGCTTTTAAGGATGTGGGAAAAATTCTCCATCATTTCATCCCTCTGTCGCGTGAGAGTTTGCTCAAGCAACAGATTGATAGGATCGTCTGCTCCATCAATTTTCTTTTCTTCCTCCATTGAGGGTTTCTTGGGTGTGTGAGAGAAATTGTCTTCAAGAGAGACAAGCTCGAGACCCAACTTGATATACTCGGACCTCGTTGGGGACATGCACTGAAAAAAATGATCAAGAGCAGCCTGCTCTAATACCACTGATCCGGATTATTTTCGACACGAAATGAGATCGGAGATATAATAAAGAAATGCATAGAGATATCGCAGATATTCAATAATATAACAGAAATGTATCGAAGATGCAACCATAAACACAGATATACCGTAATACACTATTTCTATTAAAATAAATGTACAGAGACTGTAAAAATACAGAGTGGAAGACTCGCTAGAATGGTTGCAGCTTATCTCTGAGAAGAGATGTGACGGCTACTCGGATTCACAAGAAGATGATTACAATGAGGTTCTAGAGGCCTTTTTACAATAAATGGGAATGCCAAAAGTCCTAGACATCCAAAAACCTAACCCTAGGAGATGAGGCACCAAAATTCATGTGGGCCCCATTTGGGTAAGTGAGTACATCAACTTCCCGGGGTCGTAACTTTTGCATACGAACTTCGTTTTAGGCATGTGATAGCTCGTTAGAAAGGTATCATTGAGGAGGTTTAGATTGGGGGCTCAATAATGCCTTTGTCTATCACTATGAACCTCAATCTCGAAAAACCTTCATTTGGACCCTCAAAATAGCCCCGGAAGTTAAAACCTACTAAAAATAGTAAATTGTCGAAATTGCCAGAAAGCCATTTTGAGCCATTTGGAAAAGGTAGGTGGCCAACGATATCTACCTAGATCAACCCTCCCTCCTTAGGAAGAAATGGTCTCCATTGAATTGAGTTCCTGGGGGAGAGGGAAAAAAAATTGTTGAATCTACATCTTGGTGAGCTACTTGTCTTGTTGGAAACGTCGCGCTGCTTAGTTTGTGGAAATATGTCACGAACCTGTTGCGGTTGAGGCTGCTCAACAAGTCGAGATACATGAGAGGGAGATGTGCAGAAGGAATATTTGCACTTTGTTGCAACCTTGTTGACCTGCTTCTGTTGGATAGAAGGTGCTTGGGGCAAGGCTGTAGTGGTTGCTGTGTCCTTTTCTTCTCCTTTTGAACAGATTGTGAAGAAGCTGAATTTTGCAGTATGAGATACTACCTTGCAACACTTTTTAGATGGAACAGTAGTCAGAACTACCTCTGGTATTCTGTAGAGATGACCCCCCAAAGTAACAATGACACTACGGGGTCGAGACTCATAAACAACATGGCGTCTCCACATATATGGTTGGCCCAAGAGAACATCACAGACATCCAGTGGGGCAACATCACATAATACCTCATCCTTGAAGGGTTGGATGACATATGACAATTGACACTGTTGGTTGACAGAGAGATCTCGTTCTTGTCGAAGCCACCCGATGTTGTATGGCTGCAGGTGTGGTGTTGTCGACAATCCCAACTGTTTCACGACCTCTGCTGAGATGAGGTTTTTCTAGCTTCCGCTATCAACAATAAAATGCAGTGGGGTCCTCTTCACCCACATCTGTGAAAGAAAAAGGCCTCCACCTATTCAGGATCTGTTGGTTCTTTTGATTGAATTGTTGCAGTCGTGACAATAGCAGTGGGGTCTACGTCAATGATTTTTCCTTTACCAGTATTTTCAGAATCGGATTCTGATTTGATCTCAGCCACCAATGACTGTTTTGAGTGATATTCATCGGTTTTGTGCCAAGGGATTTTGTGGAACTCGCATCATTTTCCGGTGTCCTTCTTTGTCTTCCCATGACCCTTCTTTTCCTGTGTCTTGGACTGGTTTTCAGAAGACTGTTTGTTCGGGCTATCTTTGTCATACTTTGGCTGTTGCGGATTTGCAGACCCGAATTCCCGTTTGTTATGGTGCTTAAATTTCTGCTCAATTTTAACAGCATATCGATAAGCAGCACCGAGTGATGAGATGTCCAAAAAATCCATTTCATTTTGGATGTATCTATGTAGAGCCCCACGGTATTTCAGAACCAAATGTCGCTCGGAGTCTTTGATAGCCAGCTTAGTGCGCAAGGTATGGAAGGTATTGGTGAACTCCAAAACTACTTGGCCCCTCTCTTGCCGTAGTGTGGTCCATCTCATGTATTGGTCCTCATAGTTTCCAACAGGGTAATATTGTTTCTTTACCACATCCACAAAAAATCCCCAAGTGGGATCGACCCCATATATTCCAGACTCCTCTGTGGAACTTTTCTCCCAGTAAGTTTCCCACCAATGTTTGACATGAGGGAGAGCTTTGAGGAGTGCGAAGGTGATCTTTTCTTTGTCGGAAAAATTGTGAACAGAGAAATAACCTTCTAGCAGAGTTAACCATTTTTCTAGGGATTTTGCATCTATCTATCCTTCAAATACAGGAATATCAAAATTAACTTGTGACTTGAAAGGTGAGGTGCCTTCAAAGTGGCCTCTTGATGAAGATGCGCCTGATGCTATCGGTAGGCATTTAAGGATGTGGGAAAAATTATCCATCATTTCGTCCCTCTGTTGCATGAGAGCTTTCTTAAGCAACAGATTGATAGGATCGTTTGCTCCATCAATTTTATTTTATTCCGCCATTGAGGGTTTCTTGGGTGTACGAGAGTGATTGTCTTCAAGAGAGACAAGCTCAAGACCCAACTTGCTATACTCGGACCTCGTCGGGGACATGCACTGAAAAAAATGATTAAGAGCAGCCTGCTCTAATACCACTGATCCGGATTATTTTCGACAGGAAATGAGATCGGAGATATAATAAAGAAATGCATAGAGATATCACACATATTCAATAATATAACATAAATGTATCGAAGATGCAACCATAAACATAGATATAGAGTAATACACAATTTCTATTAATGAAATAAATGTACAGAGACTGTAAAAATACAGAGTGGAAGACTCGTTAGAATGGTTGCAACTTATCTCTGAGAAGAGATGTGACGGCTACTCGCATTCGAAAGAACATGATTACAGTGAGGCTCTAGAGGCCTTTTTACAATAAACGGGAATGCCAAAATTCCTAGACATCCAAAAACCTAACCCTAGGAGATGAGGCGCTAAAAGTCATGTGGGCCCTGTTTGGGTAAGTGAGTACATCAACTTCCCGGGGTCGTAACTTTTGCATACGATCTTCGTTTTAGGCGTGTGATAGCTCGTTGGAAAGGTATCGTCGAGGAGGTTTAGTTTGGGGGCTCAATAATTCCTTTGGATATCACTAAGAACCTCGATCTCTAAAAACCTTCATTTGGACCCTCAAAATGGCCCCGAAAGTTAAAACCTACTAAAAATAGTAAATTGCCAAAATTGCCAGAAATCCATTTTGAGCCATTTGGAAAAGGTTGGTGGCCACCGATATCTACCTGGATCTATACTCCCTCCTTAGGAAGCAATGGTCTCCATTGCATTGAGTTCCTATGGGAGAGGGAAAAACATTTGTTGAATCTACATCTTGGTGAGCTACTTGTCTTGTTGGAAACGTCGCACTGCTTAGTTTGTGGAAATCTGTCACGAACCGGTTGCGATTGAGGCTGCTCAACAAGTCGAGATATATGAGAGGTCAATGTGCATAAGGAATCTTTGCACTTTGTTGTAGCCTTTCCGACCTGCTTCTGTTGGATAGAAGGTGCTTGGGGCAATGTTGTAGTGGTTGCAGTGTCCTTTTGTTCTCCTTTTGAATAGATTGTGAAGAAGCTGAATTTTGCAGTATGAGATACTACCTTGCGACACTTTTTAGATGGAAGAGTAGTCGGAACTACCTCTAGTATTCTGTAGAGATGACCCCCCAAAGTAACAATGACACTACGGGGTCGAGACTCATAAACAACATGGCGTCTCCACGTATATGGTTTGCCCAAGAGAACATCACAGACATCTAGTGGGGCAACATCACATAATACCTCATCCTTGAAGGGTTGGATGCATATGACAATTGACATTGTTGGTTGACACAGAGATCTCTTCCTTGTCGAAGCCACCCGATGTTGTATGGCTGCGGGTGTGGTGTTGTCGACAATCCCAACTGTTTGATGACCTCTGCTGAGATGAGGTTTTTCTAGCTTCCGCTATCAACAATAAAATGCAGTGGGGTAACCTTCACCAACATCTATGAATGAAAAAGGAACTCCCCCTCTTCAGGATCTGTTGTTTCTTCTAGTTGAATTGCTGCAGTCATGACAATAGCAGTGGGGTTTGCATCAATGATCTGTCCTTTACTAGTATTTTCAGAATCAAATTCAGAATCAAGGTTCGACTCCTTGTCTTTGATCTCGTCCACCAATGACTATTTTGAACGACATTCATCGGTGTTGTGCCAAGGGATTTTGTGCAACTCGCACCATTTTCTGGTGTCCTTCTTTGTCTTCCCGTGACCCTTCTTTTCCTGTGTCTTGGACTTGTTTTCGGAAGACTGTTTGTTTGGGCTGTCTTTTTCATACTTTGGTTGTTTCAGATTTCTAGACCCAAATTATCGTTTGTTCTGGTGCCTAAATTTCTTATCAATTATAACAACATATCGATAAGCAACACCGAGTGATGAAATGTCCAGAAAAAACATTTCAGTTTGGATGTATCTGTGTAGAGCCCCACGGTATTTCAGAACCAAATGTCTCTCGGAGTCTTTGATATCCAGCTTGGTGCGCAAGGTATGGAATGTATTGGTGAACTCTGAAACTTCTTGGCCCCTCTCTTGCCGCAGTGTGGTCTATCTCATGTACTGGTTCTCATAGTTTCCAACAGGGTAATATTGTTCCTTTACCGCATCCACAAAAAATCCCAAGTGGGATCGCCCCCATATATTCCAAACTCCTCTGTGCAACTTTGCTCCCAGTAAGTTTCCCACCAATGTTTGACATGAGAGAGAGATTTAAGGAGTGCGAAGGTGATCTTTTCTTTTTCAAAAAAATTGTGAACAGAGAAATAACCTTCTAGCAGAGTTAACCATTTTTCTAAGGCTTCTGCATCTATCTGTCCTTCAAATACAGAAATATCAAAATTAACTTGTACCTTGAAAGGCGAGCTTCCTTCAAAGTGGCCGCTTCATGAAGATGCACCTGATGCTATCTGTAGGCGTTTAAGGATGTGGGAAAAATTCTCCATCATTTCGTCCATCTGTCGCGTGACAGCTTGCTCAAGCAACAGATTGATAGGATCGTCTGCTCCATCAATTTTATTTTCTTCCTCCATTGAGGGTTTCTTGGGTGTGTGAGAGCGATTGTCTTCAACAGAGACAAGCTCGAGACCCAACTTATTATACTCGGACCTCGTTGGGGACATGCACTGAAAAAAATGATCAAGAGCAACCTGCTCTGATACCACTGATCCAGATTATTTTCGTCATGAAATGAGATCGGAGATATAATAAAGAAATGCACAGAGATATCGCAGATATTCAATAATATAACAAAAATGTATCGAATATGCAACCATAAAAACAGATATACAGTAATACATGATTTCTATTAATGAAAGAAATGTACAGAGACTATAAAAATACAGAGTGGAAGACTCGCTAGAATGGTGGCAACTTATCTCTGAGAAGAGATGTGAGGGCTACTCGCATTCGCAAGAAGATGATTACAATGAGCCTATAGAGGCCTTTTTACAATAAACGGGAATGCCAAATGTCCTAGACATCCGAAAACCTAACCCTAGGAGATGAAGCACCAAAATTCATGTGGGCCCCGTTTGTGTAAGTGAGTACATCAACTTCCCGGGGTCGTAACTTTTGCATAGGATCTTAGTTTTAGGCATGTGATAGCTCGTTGGAAATTTATTGTCGAGGAGATTCATTTTGGGGGATCAATAATGCCTTCGACTATCACTAAGAACCTCTATCTCTAAAAACCTTCATTTGGACCCTCAAAATGGCCCCGGAAGTTAAAACCTACTAAAAATAATAAATTGCCAAAATTGCCAGAAAGCCATTTTGAGCCATTTGGAAAAGGTGGGTTGCCATCAATATCCACCTGGATAAATCCTCCCTCCTTAGGAATCAATGGTCTCCATTGCTTTGAGTTCCCAGGGGAGAGGGAAAAACATTTTTTGAATCTACATCTTGGTGAGCTACTTGTCTTGTTGGAAACATCGAGCTGCTTAGTTTGTGGAAATCTGTCACGAACCTGTTGCGGTTGAGGCTGCTCAACAAGTCGATATACATGAGAGGGCGATGTGAAAAAGGAATCTTTTCACTTTGTTGCAGCCTTGTCAACCTTCTTCTGTTGGATAGAAGGTGCTTGGGGCAAGGCTGTAGTGGTTGCGGTGTCCTTTTGTTCTCCTTTTGAACAGATTGTGAAGAAGCTAAATTTTGTAGTATGAGATACTACCTTGCGGCACTTTTTAGATGGAACAGTAGTGGGAACTACCTCTGGTATTTTGTAGATATGACCCTGCAAAGTAACAATGACACTACGGGGTTGAGACTCATAAACAACATGGCGTCTCCACATATATGGTTGGCCCAAGAGAACATCACAAACATCTAGTGGGGCAACATGACATAATACCTCATCCTTGAAGGGTTGGATGCCATATGACAATTGACACTATTGGTTGACACGAAGATCTCATTCTTGTCGAAGCCACCTGATGTTGTATGGCTGCAGGTGTGGTGTTGTAGACAATCCCAACTATTTGACGACCTCTGCTGATGTGAGGTTTTTCTAGCTTCTGCTATCAACAATAAAATGCAGCAGGGTCCCCTTCACCCACATCTGTGAATGAAAAAGGTGCTCCCCCTCTTCAGGATCTGTTGGTTCTTCTGAGTGAATTGTTGTAGTCGTGACAATAGCAGTGGGGTCTACGTCAATGATTTTTCCTTTACCAGTATTTTCAGAATTAGATTTTGATTTGATCTTAGCCACCAATGACTGTTTTGAGCGACATTCATCGGTGTTGCGCTAATGGATTTTGTGGAACCCGCGTCATTTTCTGGTGTCCTTCTTTGTCTTCCCGTGACCCTTCTTTTCCTGTGTCTTGGACTGGTTTTCGGGAGACTGTTTGTTCTGGTTGTCTTTGTCATACTTTGGTTGTTGCAGATTTGCAGACCCAAATTCCTATTTGTTATGGTGCTTAAATTTCTGCTCAATTTTAACAACATATCGATAAGCAGCACCGAGTGATGAGATGTCCAGAAAATCCATTTCAGTTTGGATGTATCTGTGTAGATCCCCACGGTATTTCAGTACCAAATGTTGCTCAGAGTCTTTGATAGCCAGCTTGGTGCACAAGGTATGGAAGGTACTGGTGAACTCCGAAACTGATTGGCCTTTCTCTTGCCGCAGTGTGGTCCATCTCATGTACTGGTCCTCATAGTTTCCAACAGGGTAATATTGTTTCTTTACCGCATCCACAAAAAAATCCCAAGTGGGATCGGCCCCATATATTCCAGAATCCTCTGTGGAACTTTGCTCCTAGTAAGTTTCCCACCAATGTTTGACATGAGGGAGAGCTTTGAGGAGTGCGAAGGTGATATTTTCTTTGTCGAAAAAATTGTGAACAAAGAAATAACCTTCTAGCAGAGTTAACCATTTTTTTAGGGCTTCTGCATCTATCTGTCCTTCAAATACAGGAATATCAAAATTAAATTGTACCTTGAAAGGCAAGGTGCCTTCAAAGTGGCCTCTTGATGAAGATGCGCCTAATGCTGTCGGTAGGCATTTAAGGATGTGGGAAAAATTCTCCTTCATTTCGTCCCTCTGTCGCATGAGAGCTTGCTCAAGCAACAGATTGATAGGATCGTCTGCTCCGTCAATTTTCTTTTCTTTCGCCATTAAGGGTTTCTTGGGTGTGCGAGAGAGATTGTATTCAAGAGAGACAAGCTTGAGACCCAACTTTCTATACTCGGACCTCGTCGGGGACATGCACTGGAAAAAATGATCAAGAGCAGCCTGCTCTGATACCACTGATCCAGATTATTTTCAACACGAAATGAGATCGGAGATATAATAAAGAAATGCACAGAGATATCACAGATAT
>JZKD02S1673638.1:678294-722962 GCA_000966675.3 Picea glauca | reverse complement strand
TGTTTTGTCGTTAGCATTCAGAAGCATTTTTGCTTCATGTTTACGCGAAGTATTGGAGAATTTGGTGCAGGTTGGCCTCATCAAACAGTGAATGCAGATGCCTATGTATAGGACAAGTAGGAGATGATGATTTCAGGTTAATTTTCTATTTAATTTTAATAGTTTAATTAATATGAGAATTCTCTGTAGTTTAGATAGATATACAGTACAAATTACTATTTTTATTTCTTATTTAGATGGTTGTTGTTTCATTTATTTTTAATAAAAGATATAAAAATCCAAAAATACTAGCTTCGCTGTCATAAGACAATTCATATATGATTTTGCAGATTTCGATCAAAACTTGCATTTTGTAAATACTGTATAGGTAACATAGATACAATATATCAATACAATGTACATTTAATAAGTAGGATTATTATTTCATTAATATTAATTAGCGAACTGTGAATATATATTAGACCTTTATATAGTTTTTAGAAGCTGTTTTTCACTTAGATTAGTTTCTTTAGCTCAGTTTTTTTACTTTCCTAGGACTTAGATCGGCCAACGGTGCCGCTAAAACCATCGAAGTGGATTAATCCAAATGGTTTGGGTTTTTAGACAACCCCAGACTAGATCCACCCCTCCAGTTGACGAGCGGTCAATTTCTTCCGTCAACAACTTGCAAGACACCTTTTGGTTCCACTTGAATCAAATTCCAATCGATAACATGATTAACATCAACTATATATTTCTTAAGCAGTGAAACATTAAACACATTATGTACAGTCATAGATGCAGGTAATGCAATAATGTATGCAACTGGCCCAATCCTTTCCAGGATTTCAAACGGCCCACAAAATCTTACTGCCAACTTGGCACAACTTCCCAACTTCAGGTAACTCCTGTTAGTTTTCACTTTCAGGAAAACGTGGTCACCCACTTTGAATTCTATGTGGGTTCTGTTACTATCAGCATAACTTTTTTGCATGTCTTGGGCAGATTTTAGATTCTGTTTAATTCTTATCATTTGGTCTTCCATCTCCTTGAGCATCTCAGGCCCAACTACTGCTCTATCAGTTGGATTATCCCAACTCACTGGAGTGTTGTACTTTCTTCCATAAAGTGCTTCAAATGGACTCATCTTCAACGATGTATCATACACATTATTGTAGGCGAATTCTACCAAATGCAGGTAGTATTCCCACCTTGATGGTTTATCCATCACATACATTCTTAGTATGTCTTCTATTACTTTGTTCACCCTCTCTGTCTTTCCATCAGACTCAGCATGATATGCTGTACTAAAGTTCAGATTCATTTCGAATCCCTTGAACAGTCCTTTCCAGAAATTCGAGGTGAATTTCGGGTCCCTATAAAACACAATTGTCTTAGGAATTCCGTGCAAGTGTGCCACTTCTTTTAAGAAGATATCAACAACATCTGCTGCCTTCTGAGTGGTTTTTAGTGGAATAAAATGGGCAGCTTTTGTAAGCTTGTCCACCACCACCATGATTGAATCATGCTACTTGCTTGTTCTGGGCAATCCTATGATAAAATCCATTGTCACCACTTCCCATTTCCACTCACGAATGGGTAAAGGCTGCAGCAACCCTGTTGGGTGCCTATGCTCAGCCTTAACTTTCTGGCACTCCATACATATAGCGATGTATTCAGTGATTTCTTTCTTCAGACTCGGCCAAAAGTAATGGATTTTGATTGTTGCCACAGTCTTCTGATATCTAGGATGTCCATCATAAGCCACATTATGCATTTCTTTTAGAATTTTCGGCTTCATTTCTCGGACATTGGGTACATACACTCTGTTTTTATACAGAATTAAGCCATCAGTTTCCAAGATGTAACTTCCCTGGATTTGTGGTCTCTCATGATGTTGTAGCTTTTCTACCAGAACTTTGTACTACAAATCAACATTTGCAACTTCCAAAATTTTGTCCTTAATCTCAGTCCTGTACATGCTAATGTTCGTAGCATGTAATTCGTGCAATTTTCTGCTGAGTGCATCAACCACCTTATTTTCTTTCCCTTTGATATGCTTGATATCAAAGTCATATTCACACAGAAACTCCAGCCATCTGGTTTTCCTGGCATTTAAAGTCGACTGATCAAATAAATACTTTAGACCGTTGTGGTTTGTTCTCAATTCGAATCTCCTTCCCATGAGGTAATGTCTCCATTTCCTCAATGCGTGGACGATTGTTGCCAGCTCTAAATCGTGAGTGGCATAATTCCTTTCATTCTCTTTCAACTTTCGGGATTCATAACAGATTACCAATCCCTCTTGGTTGAGAACTCCTCCCAGTCCCTCTTTACACGCATCTATGCACACCACAAAATACATATTTGGATCTGCAATCTTCAGGATTGGAGCGCTAGTTAACAATTGCTTCAATCACTGGAAATTGTTCTCACACTCTTTAGTCCACTGAAACTTCTTCTCCTTCCTTTGCAATGAAGTGGTAGGGTGAACTATCTTTGAGAATCCAGCTATAATCCTTCTATAGTAGCCTTCCAGACCCATAAAAGATCTAACTTCTGCCACATTCCTTGGTGTTGACCATTCTCGGATGGCCTCAACCTTTTCAGGATCCACAACAATCCCCTCTTCTGAAATAATATGTCCCAAGTAATGAATCTTCCTTTGATAAAATGAGCACTTTCTAAGCTTGGCGTACAACTGGTGTTCTCTCAACACTTGCAACACCATTCTTAGGTGTTGCTCATGCTCTTTCTCTGACTTGGAATACACCAATATGTCATCCAGGAAGACTATGACAAACTTGTCCAAATAGTCCCTGAATACACCATTCATTAAGCACATGAAAACAACAGGTGTGTTTGACAGTCCAAACAACACCACTGTGAACTCGTAATGACCGTACCTTGTTCTAAAGGTAGTCTTGATGATGTCCTCCTCATTTATTCTCACCTGGTGATATCCTGATCAAATATCTATCTTTGAAAATATTTTCGCACCCTTCAACTGATTGAAAAGATCATCGATCCTTGGCAGAGGATACTTGTTCTTGATAGTTACCTTATTCAACTGCTAGAAATCAATGCACAGCCTCAACGTCCAATCTTTCTTCTTCACAAATAGGACCGGGGCTCCCCAAGGTGACATGTTTAGGCGAATGTACCCATTCTTCAAAATCTCTTCAAACTACAATTGCAACTCTTTCAGCTCTGGCATACTCATTCTATAATGAGCCTTCGAAACTGGAGCTGCTCCTGGCATCAAATTTATAGAAAAATCGATGTCTCTCTTTGGAGGTAGTCCAGGTACTTCCTTAAATATGTCCTTGAACTCTGTGAGTACTTCATGGTCTCCAATCTTTGAGACTGCATCTCTAGATGCTTCTTCCACACGAGCTGCAAATAATTGATAGCCTTTCTTGTAGCACTTCTTCAGTTGCATGGCTGAGATTTCTCTAACAGCCATAACTCTGGGAATTCCTTGGACTTTTGTCTGATTTCCTTCTTCATCCAGGCATGTGAACTTCTTGTTACAACAATCCAGAAGGGCATGGTGTTGGTCCAACCAGTCCATTCCAATTTAGTAGTGATAAGACCCTAAAGGCAGAATATTTAATTCAGCTTTAGTGCGCAATCCACCCATGTCCACTGAACAGGACTTTACCAATTTAGTGACCTTCCTTTTGGTTCCTGTGGCCAACTGCACTAGCCAAGACTTTTCATGTTTGCTTCTTGATAAACGCAAACTTTCCACCACCCTAGGATCTACATAACTATGGCTAGCCCCTGAATCAATTAAAATAATAAGTGGCCGGTTGTTAATCATACCTTCCACTTCAATCATGTGCGATTGAAATTTTTCTTTCTTGTTGTCTAGGTTTGCGTAGATCCTTGGCATTTTGTTGCCCCTATCCTCCACTTTTTCAGCTTGTTGAACAGTATGAATAGTTCTCTCTTTACAATTTTTATGGGGACAATCTCTATACTTGTGGTTTCCTTTACAGCCCCAACACTGAATGGGCGTCTATCTCTGTCTTTGTGCTCCCTCTTCAGTCATTCTCGGCTCTCTAAATGATCGTTGTCCCTGAAGACTGTTTCTGAAAAAGGAAGGCTTGTTTCCCTTCTGCCCTTGTTCCTTCTTAAACTTCCTCTGATCATTCCAAGCCTTCTGAATGGTAGGATTTTCTCTTTGTTGTTCAAATAAGCATTTAGCCCTTCTTATGGTTTCTTCCATAGTCTTAGGATCATCATATTGAATCTTGCCACCCATGGAAGGTGGCAGTCCACTCAAATATCTCTGAATCTTGACAGCCTCATCTTTGATGAATGGAACATACTTCAGTAGTTCTAGAAAACTTCGTTCGTACTCATCAATGGTCATGCTGCCTAGCTTGAGTTTGAAGAACTCCTTCATCTTTATGTCATAGTATCTTTTAGTCAAGTATTTCTTCTTGAAATACCTCTTAAACTCCTTCCAAGTGACATCTTTCTCTCTGATGCGTTGCACCTGCACAAACTGATCCCACCACATGGATTCTTTTCCTTTCAGTTGATACATTGAAATTCTTCCTTCTGCATGGGATAAATAATTCTGTAGTTGGAAATATTTCTTCATGCCAAGCAACCATGTCTCAGTATCTTCCTCCTTATTATGTTCTCCATCAAATGTTGGAGGCTTGATCTTGTTCATCTCCCCTTTCAATTCATCATTTCCATATTTTCAATGTTTTCTGGTAGGGGACGGGCTTGAACTATTATGTGTTTCCCTACCAGAATGCTTCGAGGAGAGACGATAATGTCTGCTACCACTCCTCGATCTTCTTCTCCTCTCAGGGGTTCTGACACTTCTTGATCTTCTTGTGTCACTCTCTTTTTCCAATTTCTTTTCATTCTTTCCAGGCTCTTCAACATTTTTAAGTTGAATTCACCCTTCCGATCCCTGACTTTCATGAGCATTCAGATATCATATCGGCATGCCTGGGCATCTCTTTTGCAATCCTTCAATGATTTTCATTATGTTTCCTTCCTTGTCTATTTATCTTCCATGCCCATTGGATTTTTATCCTTCGACTCCCAGGTTGACATCTCTTCCTTCTCTTTCTTTCTCTGAAATGGAGGCAATCTGCACCTCTTCCATTTCTATACTCGACGTCGATTAACTGGTGTCCTGACACTCATTGAACTCTGCACATGCAATGTGCAATCAATACAAAGTTTTTCAGGCCTTAAACCTTTAATAAAATAACAATAATCATAAACCAACGTGAGTGAGAAACATTTGAATTCACAAGGTTTTCTAAGCTCTGTCGCCCTTAAAACAATAATCATAAACCAACGTGAGTGAGAAACAGATGTCGCCCTTAAAACCTGTTACGGTTCTTCAATATCCGATGGCTTTGGGACTTCAGGAATTCAGGTTTCAAAACTTCGGGTTCTCAGTACCTGGGAGTTCACTATGCAGTGACTTCCAACTTATTGTCACTACAATCCCCGAAATCTGAAATTTCGATTTATGTTATTCTCTGGGTCCACAAAACAGTTATTTCCCTTAACCAAAGTGGTGCATGGCATGTTCTGGAGGATCCACGTCTCCATCGATGATGTCTTCAGGTCCCACCACTCTCACCTGTCTTTTCAATTCTCTGGCACGTGGTACACATCCATGAACCCACGTCCATTCCAAGCAAAAATCCAACGGTTAGGTCCCCTCTCAGATCTACGGCGCAGATCTTTTCGGCATTTCAGGGTTTCAAGCATCGGGTGTTTGTGTATCCCATATCTTGAACTTCCATTTGCTGAAATCCTGAAATTACGGTTTACTCGTCAACTTGATCCAACGGTCAACTCCGTTCCTACGATCTACGGTGTAGGTCGTTTCGGTATTTCGGGTTTTGGGTTTCAGAGGTGTTCCCCTCCCTCACTTCCCATCTCCCAACTTTGTGAAATCCAAAAGGTTTTCGTGATTAACTCAAGTGAAACTCTGTCGGATCTAACGGTCGAGCCTTCCTCCCATATCTACAACATAGATCTTCTTGGGCTTTTGGGAGTTCGCGTATCGTGATTCCCTCGCTCTTGTGAAAATCCAAAGGGTTTTTAAATCCTGCACACACTTTCCAGATCCGATGGTCACGAGGGTTCCCCTTCCCTCCTGAGCAGATCCTAAGGCTCCAACACTTCTAGTGTGGAGTCCTCTCTCCCTATGGCCATAGACCACACCGGCTGTGATTTCAAAACACTGCTATACCTCCTGAGCTTGTAGGCACGATCAAGTAACTCCTTGACACTCCGGATCATTCCAGGGTCTGGAATTGGTCCTCCAAACACAATTTCTCCTCACACCCTCGATCCAAAGACCAATCAACTAGCCCATCTAGGCTCAGTGTCGAAATCTTGGCTATGATACCAAACTGTAACACTCTTTTTTTGTGTCAAGGCTTAATCACTTCTGATACCAAACTGTAATTCCACTTTTACATATCCCATACAGGCATTATATAATCCACATGCATTTAAGAAAAGAAATACATTTGAGCTCAGAGTAAACATATTATTTACTGCTATAATATACAATCAATAACATTAACATTAAATTGATATGCACAACAGAATACATGATAGTTATAATTACACAGAGATGCAGAATTATGAATAAAACATCATCTGATACTTATCTTTGAAACCTTGGCAATTCCACCAACCACATGCAGGCCTTCCACGAACCTCCCAACCTTATACCACACTGCTCGTCAGCTCAGTAGTGGGTCTCCCCCGAGCTGGGACTAAGCTCCACCCCAAGGCAAGGAATCCTAGGCTAGGTTGAGGTTACAGGGAAACCAACACAGAAAGACTGGAAGGATTATTCCCAGGATGCCATCTTATGCCCACTACTTCCAGACTCTCATTCCCCACATGCATATTCTGCTCGGGAGTATACACCTTCACAAGAAAATTCCATCGGTGCTACACCTCCCTCTCTGGGTCTCGGCAACAGGCTAGATCAGGAAGTCTCAGAGCCTGAAGCTGGTGTTGGACACTCTCTGGAAGAAACCACTTCCCAGCAAACTCTCTCACCTGGAGAGAGTTTCTCACAGGCCTGACAACCTGCCTCTTCCAACCACAGTCACCTCCCTCACCTGGAGAGAGGTCATACAAAGGCTCAATCCAACTTGCACTAGCCAGCAAGCCATGCGTGGTCCAGCTCTGCATGGCCACCACAACCAACCGGGAATACAGACACGAGCTCCCCAAATAGGCTCAAAAATGACGAAAAGGTCTCACAGTGATGGTTTTCGAGATTGCGTGACAAGCAATTCCCGCAGGAATCGACACAGAATCCACGGATCAGAACAGAGAGGGTGAACCCAGATTTTTAGAAATGAACACAGGATTCTTGGCTCTCAAAAATGCATGAGGTATTCTTGCAAAGGTTGGGGTCGGTCGTACTATTCAGAGCTCCATACACACTCAGGCATTCGGGTGGAATGGTGGAGAGCCCCTCTCACAACTCATTTCAACCGTTTTATTTGCATGCACCAGGTTTGACAATTGTCACCCTTGGAACTGCATGCGTTCCATCAGCATGCATCCCCTTTGCACGTTTTCCCCTTTCCAGGAACTTAGGATAAAAATAAAACATAAAATGCACATGTTTTTTGGAATAATAATAAAATATTATTCCTAAGGCTTAAGCCCCTAGGCTAAACACTTAGCCCCTTTTCCCACCTTCTAGCCCCTAATTCCTTGCCCACTCTATGAGAGCTCAGTCCCCCATCACTGATTCATCGTGGTCATTCTGCATGCGGTGGTGTTTATATTTTATTAATGTGCTGCATACATATAGGTACAAAATCAGGCCCTTGGCCTCCAACCCTTAGGCTCTCTGGCCTAACAATCACATAAGCCCATCGACTTCTACAAACTTGGCTCACCAACCTATAACACATATTTACAGTTCATTTCATACATCAAACTTACAAAGGGCTCGATCTTAGGGACACTACACACTCAGTACAAATGAATCTAAGTATGCATGTGAAGTAAGTCGTGAAGTAGTGTGGCTTCGGAAATTTCAAACTATTGGACTTAATTTGACTTGTAGCTAAGACCTACAAGAAGAGAATGATGAGGCTTTTTCTGTAGGACAAGTGATGAAGTCAGTAGGTTGAATATTTAGTTGATATTCAGTGCTTGAGAGGGAACTAGACAGTCAGTTCCAAAGGGAGTTGGGTACTATAGTAAGGAGTAAGGAGTAAGAGGCTCTGTCAGATGTAGGAAGCAGTCATGTGTGGCACTTAGTACGACTGAAGCTGAGTATTTGGCATCATGTGAAGTAGTAGTGTGGCTTCAAGAACTTTTGTCTAGGTTATTTGGTCTTGGAATGGAGGTGACCTACATTTGGTGTGACAATTAGAGTTGCATGAAGTTATCAAAGAATCTCGTGGTCTATGATATGTCAAAGCATATCGAGATAAGATATTATTATATCAGAGATATAGTGTAGAAGGGAGCAGTGAGGCTCTAGTTTAGTGACTACAGAGGATCAAGTTGCAGACATGTTTACCAAGCCGATGTAGAGGATGGATTTTGATTACTTCAGGGACAATCTTGGCGTGGTCCTTCTTTAGAGGGAGTGTTCTCATCTAGCATGAAAAAGGGATGGCACTGAGACATGTGGAACTCATCCAACATGAAAAAGGGTTGGCACTGAGTGTTCTCATCCAACATGAAAAAGGGTTGGCACTGAGTGTTCTCATCTAGTGTTAAAAAGGGTTGGCACTGAGACATGTGGAACTCATCTAGCATGAAAAATGGATAGCATTGAGTGTTCTCATCCAACATGAAAAAGGCATAGCACTGAGACAAGTGGAATTCATCCACCATAAAAAAGGGTTAGCAATGATTGTTCTCATCCAGCATGAAAAAGGGTAGGCATTGAATGTTCTCATCTAGCATGAAAAATGGATGGTATCGAGATAGGTGGAATTTATCCATCATGAAAAAAGGGTGTCACTGAGACACGAGTGCACATGATTACGTATTGACACATCACAGGGAGTGGATGTCCTAGGGACATGGTGTACCTATTGAGAGCTACCCACAAACCTTGGTTGCATGGGATGAAGTCACGTTGCACAATGTATATTCGAGGATGTATAGATTCGCATTTTCAACAGTCAATGGATGTGAGCTCGTGTAGTATCATACTTTTTTATAACCATAAATTGCTCTACACATGCATACATGGACTTGGCCCTCTTACTTGCATTTTTTGCCAAAGCACTGTTGAGTTTCTCTTCTTAAAAAACAAAATTTTAGAAGATGTATGTGCCCTGCACCATTACTTCCCACGTACATATGCTTGCTGCACCACTACAACTCGCGTACATACAGATGTTGCACGATTACAACCCACGTATACTTGTAAAAGTTGCAAAAAATAAAAAGTTGCAAGAAATTCATTGAAATTGACGGGTTGTTGGTAGTTTCCCAACTAATCCACCATACTTTTGTCATATAAAAGGAGGTGTTGTTGTCTCATTTCATATCTAAGAATAATAACAATGAAACTCTACCCGATTTCACTTCCCCTCCTTGCCCAAGATATTGTTGCTTTTTGTGATAAATTTCCTCAACATTCCCTCATTATCCCCTTCTTCCTCCATTTAACCCATTCACTACCCAAGAAGAGATCAGAAGGTTGAGAGGAGAAGTTCATACAAGGTGCACTTAGAGCTTGGTGAAGAGGAGCCTGGACCAATTTCATGAAACGGTGGCCAACTTAGATTGTAAATGTATAATCTTCGTATTATTAATAAAATAATTACATTTTCCTATCCCAAATGATGGTGTCTTGAATACTTGTATTGATTTATGATTGACAATTTAACATCTAAACCTAACTTATATATGGAATAGCATGCTTGTAGTTTTCTGTTAGTCAATCTTTGGATGCAGGTCAGCCCTAGGAGGAGGTGTGTAGTCAACAGAAATTCCAAATGTGAGGAGGTCATCACTAGATGTGGGATTAGAGGTATAGTTACCCGATCTCCTTTTCCTTGCTTTCTTCATATGAGTTTTGGTATGTTTAGGGTAGTATAGATAATTAATTGACTTTTAGATGGTTAATCAATTTGCCTACATTTTGAACCATGGTGTAGTTAAAGGGGGGTTTTCCCGCTAGCAGAACTAGCGACCATATTGGGGAAGCCTCTAGGTTTTTTTAGGGGATTTTGGGTTGTTTGATTGGTTTGTTTTCCTTTCAAGTTTCTTTGAGTTTTTTGAGTCTATCAAGGGATTCTGGCCACCTTTAGGTGCAATACCAGTTTTCCCTGCCCTGTAAGACTGCCTGATCTTTTATTTTTTTTGAAGAGATACAGAGGTGTATGCACTCTGTATTGGGCCAGCCCACATACATACGTGCTCTGCTCAGTAAACAACCCTCATACATATGCATAATGTTGATGCAACAACATGCATCTCTGTATTAGGAAAGTTTTTGAAAAAGAGGGAGTTTTCCTCTTTCCTGATTGAAGTTCACACTTCTCAAGGCTTTCTTGGATCAGTCCAAAGTCTCTGTTTGTGGCCATAGCCTAGGTATAGGTTTCTATTTACTTGTTTCCTTAGTCTTCTTGTGTTTCCTAGCATTTTTAGCTTATTTTTAGCTTGAATTTTAAGTTTCTTTTAGCATATTTTGTTATTTCTTGTTTGATTGGAAGAAAAAAAAAAAACCTTAGTTGTTTAGGTCTCTTTCTTTTTTCGCATCTTCTTTGCATTGTGATTTGAAAAATAAAAAAGAAATTAGCATAGTGTTGTGTTTTCTTCTCATCTTGAAAGCATTTCAAAATAAAAATAAGAAAGACAATCCTTCTTTGCCAGTGTTCTTATAAGCTTCAATTTTTGCAATAGTCTTAACAACATCAGTTGCACTATCATACCTTGTGATTAAATCAAGCCTTTAAAATGAACGCTTAATCTAAAAGACACTAGAATTTTTTGTTTGTAGGGTCCACAAACTAGTTTAGGGTTTTAGGGCCTTGAATTAGGTTGGAGAGGAAACTCTTCAAGGTCGTTAAATCAAACATTGGAGTCTGAGTTAGGGAGTGTTTAAGTCTGGTGTCGTAAAATTTATCTGGGACACCACTCTAACATAGGGGATAAACAGGAGGTCGCGTGAAGAAAGGCAGTGGAGATAACCCCTCCAAAATTGGACTGAACGTAGTGTGGAATGCATATTGAGGATATGTCTTAGGAGTAATACCGACTGCATTTGCCTACGGAGCTTTGTGGAACTCAAATCCATTCAAGATCCTCTGTTTTCTTCCAAAACATTTTCTATCGATACCATTTATAGGTTTCAGACATGTTATCATGTTCATTGAGATCCACTTGACTGACAATTGTACCCGCTTGGTGACAGATTGTGAGATGGAAACTTAGTTTCCCATATTGTAGGGACTTAAACAGGTGACTGTGAGGGTATACCATGGTACCTAGGGCAGAAACCAGATCATGCTTCACAGAGAATACCTGAAGGGTGCTTCCGTGTTTGAGTTTCACTTGCACCAGATAGTTTCTCTAGTGTCGATTGGCGTAACTGTCCATCCTACTATATAGTTGATTGCTTAATTTTCCTTTAGGAACTTTTAGTGTGCTCTCTTTGCTCCCTAGTTTTCCATAGTGAGTTAGTCAGTCATTTATTTGGGTCTCTGACCAAGGGTGGTAGACCACCCACTCTTTTGGTCATGGGGACTTTTCGGTCTTCTACTTAGAAACGTGGAGTTGCCTCATTATAGGCATTGTTTTTATACCATTGATTCGCCATAGTGAGTGTGTGAGACTTTTACGGATTTGAACAATCCCGCAAGGGGATAACCTATGCATAAGATCTTCATGGATAATGTTCCCGACGATACCAACCAAGGAACCTCTTCAAAAGGGGATTATTTTTCTTTTTCTCTCTTCGGAAACGTTGGTGTCCCTTTGATGGTCACTTTGTACATTCCTGGGTTGAATGTGGAACTACCTGTTTGGTTGGGTACCATTCCAAATGTCCTGAATGATCTTGACGCTTCTCATTTAAGAACTTTATGTCATGGGAATGATGTTGATGTTCCTTCATCAACGAAGTCTTCTCCTCCTCTTTCTACCTTCTCTGGTGAAAGTATAGATACTAGTAATCGGAAGTCTAAACGAAATATAAATAGGAATAATAGGAAGAAGAAATCACCAACCTTTGTGAGTCATGTTAGAGATAGGTCATCAACCTTTGTAAGTCATGTTGAAGACCAACAAATAGCCTCTGCAATTCATGCTGGGGGCATGAACCTAGTCCCTGTAAGTCATACTGGAGTTCAATCACCAACCTCTATAAGTCATGTTGGAGATTGTTCCTCAACCTCTCCAAGTCATGTTGGAGATAGTTCCTCAACCTCTGCAAGTCATGTTGAATACCAACACCCAACCTCTACAAGTCATGCTGGGGGAAAAAGTCCAGTAATTGCTAGTCATATTGGTGATAGGTCTGTAGCCTCTACGAGTCATGTTATCAACCAATCACCAACCTCTGCAAGTCATGTTGGAGATGTGCAACCAACCATTGATGGTCATGCTAGGGGCATTGATTCTGTTGATAAAACTAGATGGATAGGACATAAGCCTAAGTTCCCTTGTAATGTTTGCAAGGGAGATCACCTTACTCATTTGTGCCTTGGAATTCCAGAGGTACAAAGATTACGGTCCCTGTCTACAAATGCTTATTATTCCAAGTCTTTTGAGGTTTCCTCACAGCATATTCATCCCTGGTTGATGAAGTGGTCATGCCGATGCAATCTTCGGCTGATCCCACTCCTCTTTTTGGGGGTTATGGTCTGTAGAACATGTTGTATCACAACCTATTCATCCAGTGGTTGAGAAAGTGGTCATGCTGATGCAATCTTCGATTGATCCCTCTCTTCTCTTGGAGAGTGTTGAGTCTACCAAAGTGGTCATGCCGATGAATTTTTCAGATGATCCCACTCTTCTCTTGGAGAGTGTCGAGTCTACCAAAGTAGTCACGTTGATGCAATGTTTGGCTGATACCACTCTTCTCTTGGGGAGTGATGTGTCTACTGACTATGTTCTTAGCATTTCCAGTTCAGTACTTTCAGAAAAAGGGGGCATTCTTCTCACTTCGAGCACACCCCCTCCAAGCCCCAGGATGGTTTCCTTTGATTGGAATGACCTTTTTGAGCCTCATCTTCCTTCTTCTACACCCTTTCAAATAAGGGTTGAATTTAATTCAAATAACATTTACTGAAGTATTGTAGATGAAGGAGCCTCCACAAGTATTTTATCCTCCTCGGCTTAGCAAGCTCTGGGTTCTCCTAAGCTTGTGTCTACATCGCATGAGTTGTTGTCTTTTGACATATGTCCTAGTGAATATTTGGGGGTTCTTCCTCAATTTCCTATCTCGTTAGGTGGGAAGACTGTCCTTGTCAATGTTATAGTGGTGCAAGGCCCATTATATTTCAATGTGATTCTCAGGCGTGATTATGTATATGCCATGAATGTTGTGGTGTCTACGCTCTTCCAGGTGATGCATTTTCCTCATAATGGAAGCATTGTCACTATCGACCAACTGGCATCTGATAATCACAATCCTAATTTGGCGTTATTTCAGGTTGTCCCTTTACATGTTCCTAGTGTTTGTGTAGACTCTACCCCATGGGACTCTCTCATCAACACACTTTGTTATCTTTCAAGCTCGCTTTAAATTATGAAAGAAACATCCAACGAGACTGTATTTATTCTTTTCGATCTCATCTAAATTACTTGAGAAAAGTATACCCCTTGAGTCTTCTTTAATCCCTTTTCAGACTCTCTAAACATGAAAATATTGCCGAGAGATCTTGTTTCCCTTCACGCTCGCCAAAATCAAATTTGAAGGCATGTCTGTCTGGCAGTAGTTTACCCCTTTTTTGGTTTGGATGTTCAATTTTATGAATAAAGGTATGCTCTAGGAATTGCAGTTCACTAGAAGAGTATTCTTAGACATAATTTTAACCCTTTTTCGGGCATGAGGGACTAAATTTTTGAAAAATGAGCGTTCTCCTTGGTTTTGGTTTATCGCCTTTTTCGGGCCTTGGAGATTACTTATGAAAAAGGAGCCCCCACGGAGTCCATAGTTAAGCTCTTTTTAGACTCCCTAAAATTGAAAAGATCATTGAGTGACCTTGTTCCTTCACACTCATTAAAATTGGTCCAGAAGAATATCTACTGGCATGAGTTTACCCCCTTTTCCAGCCTGTAGATTATTTTGGAAAAACTTACGCCTCATGAGATTTGTCTCATCGGGAGAGTTCTCCTCAGTGACTTTTATACTTTTTCGGTCTAAGGGGACTAAATTCAGAAAAAGGTTGTGTGTCCATAATTAGGCTCTTTTCAAACTCCTTAAAATTGAAAAGATTTCCGAGTGATCTTGTCTTTGTCAGACTCGTTAAAATAGTGTTTAATAGACCTCTTTTCGGTGCAAGTTTACCCCTTTTTCGAACCGACTAGACTATCTCTGAAAAAGATACTCCCTGGAGTCTTCTTTTATGTTTTTTCATACTCTCTAAACGTGAAAAAACTACCGATCTTACCTTCTCTGGGCTTGTTAAAATTACATTGAATGGGAGTTTCATTGTGTCTTGTTAATCACATTTGCATCTCTACGTCTTTGGCCTAATTCCATCTCCATGTTGCTCTCAACTGAACCTTTGAATCATGCCTTATACACAAGTCTTGTAGCACTTTGCCTCTGCGACTTGACACCTTGACCCGTGGAGGAATTTTCCCCGAGTGTCCTTTTCCTTCACATTTCTCCTTTCTCTGAGCATTAGTGTGTCCCTTACACCTAGAACTAGTATGATTTCTTGTGACACTTGATCCTCCTTTTTAACGTAGCATTCTTTTATTCTTTTACAATCTCTTTACAAAATTGAAAAAGACAAAAAAATCAAATATCCCAAAAAGAGGGGACGGAAATATGTATTATTTTCTGGCAGCACAAAGAGTTGCCCTTGGACAAAGAACATCCTTTTTTTTATTCGTCAAGCATTGGGATCTAGTATGACCTTAGAAATTTTTTCTCGCTACATATATTTGTGTCCTCCTCCGTTTGGTTACTCTTCCAAACACATGGAGAGTTTTCATTGCCTCCTGCATCTTGAACTTATGTCAATGTCATGCTTCCTGAGTCTGATCATATTTCTTGCTTTTGTCCAAGGGAATTTTCACCCAACCTGAGTTGGATTTTCTGTAGTTTGTCTCTTGACCTCATGAGTCGGCCATCCTAACCATCCAACCAAGTCCCGATTCAAAATCGTCGAAGTTCTCTGACTAATCATCGAGATCCTCTAGTCTTTTCCCGATGATCCGTCGAAGACCTCAGGGTAGTTATTTGTGCACTCATGTCATACTCCTACTTGATTTTTGAAGATATTGAAGTTGTTGCTTGAGCTATGAAGACCTCATTTCCATCCATCGGGCATTGGTGGCTTCTTGAAGATGGATAATATATTTGTATATATTTGATTTTGAAATGTATATCTGTTGTGTATTGATCGCAGATACACTTTATATAGTTATGTGAAATGGATTTGTAGTGTATTTTATTGGAAGCCATGATTTATTTGATCCTGAGCATGGGTATGCCCACCTCAGAGAGAAAATTGTTATTTTGCAGATGGCACCTCCCGAACACTAGTCTCAGGCTCACTCGATTTCGTACATTGGTGAAGATATTATAATGTATTTTAGACATCAGATTTTATTATGACCTCACACATTAGGGAGCATCTATTATAGCCCTAAATTTCTCTACACATGCATACATGGCCTTGGCTCTCTTACTTGCATCTTTTTCCAAAGCACTACTGAGTTTCTCTTCTTAAAAAACCATTTCTTAGAAGATGTACATGCCCTGCACCATTACTTACCACGTACATACACTTGTTGCACCAATATAACTTGCGTACATACGCATGTTGCACCATTACAACCCACATATACTTGCAAAAGTTGCAAAAAATAAAAAGTTGCAAGGAATTCATTGAAATTGATGGGCTATTGGTAGTTTCCCAACTAATCCACCTGCTATATTCCATCACCCAATCGAATAACCATCATTTTGTCATATAAAAAGAGATTTTGGGGTCTCATTTCACATCTAAGCATAAGAACAGTGAAACTCTGCCCAATTTCACTTCTCCTCCTTGCCCGAGATATTGTTGCCTTTTGTGAGAAATTGCCTCAACATTCTGTCATTAGCCCCTTCTTCCTCCATCTAACCCATTCACTTCCCAAGAAGACATCAAAATGTTGAGAGGATAATTTCATACAAGGTGCACTTGGAGCTTGGTAAAGAGGATCCCAGACTTAGTTCGTGGAACGGTGGCCAACTTAGATTGTAAAGGTATAATATTCATGTTATTAATAAAAAAATTACATTTTCCCGTCCCAAATGATGGTTTCTTGAATAATTTTATTGATTTATGCTTGAAATTATAACATCTAACCCTAACTTATATATGGAATATGTTGCTTGTAGTTTTATGTTTGTGAATCTTTGGATGCAAGTCAGCTCTGGGAGGATGCGTGCAGTCAACAAAACTGCCAAGTGTGAGAAGGTCATCACTAGACATGGGATTAGAGGTATAGTTACCCGATCTCCTATTCCTTTCTTTCTTCATATGAATTTTGGTATGTTTAGGGTATTATAGAGAATTAATTGACTTTTAGACGGTTAATTGATATGCCTACATTCTGAACCCTGGTGTAGTTAAAGGGGGGGGTTCCCGCTAGAAAACTTGGAGTCTGTGTGTCATGGAAGTGACACTTGGTGGCTAGAAAAATGGTACAAAAGGGAGCAATGAGGCTCCAATATGATGTAGAAGGTAGCAGTGAGGCTCCAATATGTGGCTACCAATGAGAAGGTTGTGGATTTGCTGACAAAGTCGTTGTCAAGGATGAAGTTCGAGTACTTGAGAGAAAATATCGATGTAGTCCCTCTTCAGAGGGAGTGGTGGCTTCAAATGTTATCGAAGGGTAGTGGATGTCATGATGTCATGTTGTAGACATTGGAGAGATACCCGCCAACCCTAGATGCATGTTGAAGAGACGAGGTGCATATGTTATTGCAATGTACTGGATGTCATGCATAAGATATCCAAGTTTTTTGTGGGAAACTGGATAGTCTCACGATGAATTTTTGTAGCTATTGGAGAGCTACCCATCGGCCATGGATGCATGATGTGAAGTCACAAGGGTGGACGTGATGAGGTACAAATGCATTGCAAGGTAGTGGATGTCCTAGGGACATGTTGTAGTTATTTGAGAACTACCCATAAGCCTTGGATGCATTTGGTTGTGAAGTCAAAAGGGTGCACATGATGAAGTACATATGAATTGTGAGGTAATGGATGTCATGGTGACATTATGAATCTATTTGAGAGCTACCCACAAGTAATATTCAAAGGTAATCTTCATAGGTAATCTTGGCATAATGTAGAATGTCTCCCTCGCCAAGAGGGAGTGTTGATGTTTGGGAAGCATCGAAAAGACATTATACTAAATTGATAATTAATAATATGATTATTAATTATTAAGAAATATTATTAATTTAATAATATATTTGTAATATAAAGTATAAAGTATAAAAACAAAATATATTTATATTATATGTATAATATAATATAAAGTATAAATATATTTATTACCCAAGGGATGCATTTCTTCATGGATGGTCACCATATGTTCTTTATATATAGAACACCCATCATTGTAATAAGATATTCATTCACATACAATACCATCTCTTATGAAAAAATAAACATAAATTGTACCTAATGTTCTCAACCATTGAATCCCTAGAACAACATATACACTTCCATGGGAGTGACATACATTAGGATTTCCAAATTATAGTCTCCCATAGTTACTTTAATGTTGTGTCATTTTCCCACACAATCAATACTCCCTCCATTAACAACCAAAACTTGGAAGTTTGTCACTCGATATACAAAACAATTGAGATGCTCTATTAATCATTTATCGATGAAACTATGAATACTATGAGAGTCAATGAACACTAACAATAATTTATATGAAAATATTTTATTTTTAAGTTCATGACCAAGTCAAATATAAATTGATATATGAGACCCTCTTATTTGTGAAACAAAATATTCCTTTTACCAAAAAAATTAATTACTAAATATACATTGTCGAAGTATTCATATTATTAAAATACATATCCATTTTTTTCCCACTATCGTCCCCATTTAGGAAAGACAAATTTATCTTACTAAAACCCATAACAATTCCATTTATTTTGAGTATCATGAGTGTGAATGGCTTCCTCACAGTATCATGATATTTTAGTAACCTTCAAGTGGGGTCTTGACTTCATTGGGGAAATCCATCCAGCTTCAAGTGGTCAACATAGGTGGATTTTGACTTCTACTGATTACTTTACCAAGTGGATAGAAGCCATTCCTACAAGGAATGCCTCCCACGAGGCAATCATTATTTTTCTTGAGGATATCATGTCAATATTTGGTTGTCCAAGAAGGATTGTTACTGACAATGTCGCTTCCTTCAAAGTTGAACTATTGAACAAGTTATGTGAACAGTATGGGATTACATTAGTCCATTCTAATCCTTACTATCCCCAAGGAAATGGTTTGGTAGAGTCCTCTAACAAGAGCCTCATAAATATCTTCAAGAAATTGTTAGAAGACAATAAGAAAGCATGGGACTCAAAGCTAAAATTTTCCTTATGGGCTGATAGAGTTACAACAAAGAGGCCACTTGGTGTTTCCCCTTTTAAGCTTGTATATGGGGTTGAGACTATCTTTCCTACTCAGCTTGTCGTGCCTGTGGAAAAATTCCTCCAGGACTACCAAGGAGAACCTGATGATATGGTCAAGAGGATACACTAGATGGTAGAAGTACAATAGACTAGGGAGAAACTACTTGGAAAAGCACAGGACCATCAATAGAAGATCAAGCAAGCTTTTGGCAAGAAGGCAAGAAAATAATATTTCCAGTTGGGAGATATAGTGCTCATGTGGGATGCACCCAAGTAAGAGAAAGGTAAATATGGTAAATTTGAAGCGTTGTGGATTGGACCGTTCAATATTTCTGAGGTATTTTCAAATAACACTTATAAATTACAGAACTTGGAGGATTATGAAGTTTTGGGTGGCCCTCTCAATGGGAACTTTCTAAAAGAATATTTTTCTTAAGCCATGATTGGATTTCCATTCATTTTAAATATCAATTTTTATTTTTATTTATGTTTAAATAAGTGACCCCATAGCCCTAGGATAAGGCATTGAAACTGCTTGTTCTTGGCAGCTCATAGGGAGCATGCCATCCCCTATGGAGCCAATGTTATCACATTAAGTTGTCATGGTTCATATGTAGTTTTTGCAGGTTAGCCAAGTCCTTTGTTTGCACAGGGAAAAACTAGGAGAAATGCAGTGTTCAGAGTAGTCCATTTCAATCTTGAAATACAAGAAATAAAACAAACTTGATTTTCGATGACGAAGATCCCATGTACAATTCATTTTATCCATCAGATCGAGCAAATAATAGGTCATGACCGTCAGGTCTCATTGGATAAATATTGATGGTGGGGAGGCATTGCGGTGATTGGGAAGAAAATTAAAGTTTCTTCAAGTTGTGAGCCCGCAATCCCTTAAGGTCGTTGATATTGCTAGATCAAAAGATCAACGGTGGATATCGATCCCGCTACAAACAAGCATTTTTGCATTGTGGAGATAGTCAAGAAAATTAAAGAGTGAGCAAGTTGAGTCACCGCAATCACTTGTGGCCATTGATTTTCAAGCCAGGGACATGTGTCCAACGATCTCTCACTTCGGGAGGAAGCAAGAAGAAGTTGAGTGAGTAAAGGACTCCTGAAGCCTGAGCTCCCGAAGTGAATCTCGATCGTCCAAAACAAGAGGACACGTGGAGGCGGATCTCTCACTTCGAAGATATGACGCTCCAGAGGATTGTAAGAGATATGCATTGAAAAGGCCATGTTGGGTCTCAAAATAGTCCCTATTATCACTCCATTATTCACCAATACCTTCACATTACTTCCATATTACCTTCATGTCACCTTCATTCCACCTCCACATCATTACATTTATCTCATAATTGGGTTATAACTATGCTTTTCCAAGGTTTATTAATTCTTAACATTTTTAAGTGGATTTGTGGTTAAACTTTAGAAAACAATATACTTATACTTATACCTAACAATTAGAATGAGTTTGGTGACATGTGTAGGTGATTTGGAAGCTTCCAAGACACTCTTATGCGGCCTCCAATACTCAAATTCGAATTCCCTTCAAGATATGGAAGGAGATTTGGATAAAGGTCAAAGAGGATATGTGTCTCATCATTTACCATTTGGTTGTAACTATATGAGATTTTTATGGATCTAGGGATAGAATAGTGGATCTCCATTAATGGGGTAGCTTCTTATGTTCTTGTATAAATAGGAGAGCCTTCTCCTTTCAAAGGATAGGAAGATATAGAGATGTGTGTGAAGTTTGGGAAATGCTCATATTTTGAATTGATAGGCTGGTTCTTGAGGTTAGTAGAGAGGAGATTTCATATTGGAATGAGATGTAATCATATTCTTTTGAATACAAGACATGCTTCCATTTTGATCTCTATCTTGTGTTAAGATTATGGTGTACTTACTGAAGCATGGAAGGGCCCCCATGTATTGATACCAGTACACCTATGTGTTGTATATAGTATGTAAAATTTGTCATTTGTATATTCATGTTATTTTATCTTTATGTTCCTTGCTTTAGTAGTTTCGAATAGACAACTTCAAATCCTCGCACATATTGTGTTGTGCCTCTAAGCTTACGAGCTCCTGGTTGACATTAAATTGTTGAGAAATTTATACAACATAGATTGCACTCAACAGGCCTGAATCCCAAAATCCTAAAGTAATTATGGATTGTTGATCTCAAATCAAGAAGAACCATTGATCTTTGCAGCAGTATCATCGAAAGGCTCTAAGTCCTGAAGTTAATGAGAGGTTTCCACGTCAACTAGGAGAAAGTGACTTCGAGATATTTCCATACAAAAATCCTGAAGTCCTGAAGAGACGAAGTCCCAAAGTAACGTCAGGTTGACACATGGATTTGGGCCCTACCACTACATAGGTGTTTTTCAGCTCAAAACATGACACTCATCCATCACTAGTTGTGACATTATATAGCATCATTCCACCATGTCAGATTCAGGAGATCGTCCTCTGGGAGGTATTCCTTCTCAGGATTCAAATCTATAAAGTGATGAAATTGGCTCCATCTCTAAGCATGGTTTAAAAGGATTCTAGAGTAGGAATATGGATAAATTTTAGCGGGGGTGCTAAAATAGCAGGGTTTCCCAGATCACGGATTTGCATTAGATCGATGACCACACTTCATTGCAGGGAGAAAACATGCTCGAACGATAAAATTCTAGAGCGGTCCCACAATCGAAACCATGGTATAACAAAATAGGTACAGGGAAGTTGGTGGTGGATTGAGGGGGATAAAGTGGTGTGGACCCAAACCACCCTTTGTAGCTTCAACAATCACGTGCTTATATGGGGTTCAATCCAAGATCAACGCGTGATAACATAAACTGGGCATTAAGACAAATTATCAGAGGAGCGTCACAAGGAGAATCAAAGCGTTAGCAAACTGCGATTGGTCTATCACTAGAGGAAAGAGAAAAATCAACTCCCCCCTTAAATGGAAGCATGGAGGGTTTGGTCGAGGACACATAAAATTGTCAGCCCAAAGTACCGTAGAGGGAAATTTTTCCACATCCTGATCCCAAGAATAAATTAGTTAATGAAAGAAGGACTGGTGGTTGAACTATCGACTACCCCCCTTAAATGGAAGCATGGAGGGTCTGGCTGAGGAGATAGAAAGTTGTCAGCCCGAAGTACCACAGAGGGCAGTTTTTCTTGCAGGCCCATATTTACCTAAGTTTCCTTCTGACAGAAGGAACAAGACAAAAACGAGAACACACCAACTACTGTCTTGATTATAAATACAATAGATGAATTATTTGAGAGGGTTGGATGGTTGAGCATATCTCCCTTTTGTAATATTTTGACTAAGTAGAGTTGTTCTTTGGTTATGTATGGGACTTGAGACATTTTTCGTTAATAGAAGTCAGTTTCCTTTCATCATCTTGTTTCCTCTTACTATGAAATTCTCATGATTAGATGATCCATATGAGGTTTTGTGGTTGTATTATAATGAATGTTTGATTATAATGCTACTATGAATGTTTTTCAGTGTTTTAAAGTTTAAGTTCAAGAGGTTCTTGTGACTGAGTTTTTCTTCACCTAGCTGCTTGAAGGCCTAATGCTTATAGAATACCTATCCAACTTCCTCACTAAGTCTTCCTTATATTCACCTTTATCCTTAAACTACTAACTAAAGTTAATCAAAACCTTATTTTCTTATGCATGGTTGCCGAGTTTTTTGTGTTAAAACATTCTTATGTTGAGTTTCATCCATTTGACCTTTCATCATTAATTTACGTTCACAAACCTTTTGATGGGTACTGGGCTTATCCTCTTGAAATATGAGGGTGACTCTCAGTGCTAACACATACCATGTCATAAATCAAGTGATACTACACACATAGCCAATTTTTTTTTCAGGGAAGTTGTGAGACTACACGGGTTGCCCATGAGCATAGTCTCAGATAGAGAAACAAAGTTTGTAGGAAAATTTTGGAGAACTCTATGGAAGAGGATGGGAACAAACTTGTCCTTCAGTCCATCATATCACCCTCAAACAGATGGGAGTACTAAAGTGATAAACAAAAGTTTGGGAAATTTATTGAGGAGTTTAGTCACTAAACAAGGTCGTTAGTGGGATCAGATTCTGGCAGAGGCATAATTTGCATTTAACAATTCGGTAAAGAGGAGCACTGGGAAAATTCCATTTGAGGTAGTGTATGGAATACAACTGAGAGGGATTACATAATTGAGATATTTTAAGCAACATGAGTTTAGCAGCGCTGGAGCAAAAGATTTTTCTACAAAGATGCAGAGACTTCATGATCGAGTCAGAGAGAAACTACAGGACAACAACCAAAAGTAAAAGAACAAACTGGATCAGAAAAGAAGAGATGTTCAATTTGAAGTTGGAGATGAAGTTTTAGCACATTTTAGAAACGAAAGGTTTCTAAGGGGAACATATAACAAGTTGAAGATGAATAAGATAGGACAATGTAGGATCCTCAAGAAATTTGCAACCAATGGTTATGAGATTGAGTTGCCAGAAAATGATGGAATATCATCGATATTCAATGTTGCAGACGTATATCCTTATAGGAGAGATGATGCAGGATAACTAGAAGACTAGAAGGAGATTCAGTGGGAAAAATAGATGCCCACAGTAGAAAAACCTCAGATGGAGAAAATATTAGATCAAAGTGTTGGAAAGAAGACTAGGAGGAAGATGTATCATGAATACTTGGTGAAGTGGAAATATCACCCAGTGGAAGATTCAAGTTGGGTCACTGAACAAGTGACATTTTGAAACATGGAAAAATGGTGTAGGAGCTCATGGACAGGAGTGCATGAATATTTGAGCCAGAGGAGTATGATACAAGAGCATTGTCATCAAAGAAAAAGAGGTCGAGAGAGGAGGTCGAATTCGACACCTCAGCATGCCAAAATTTCAAATCGGCATTAAACAGAGGCATGAGCGTGTTGTTGAGATATTTTGGAAATATTGTATTTAAATACCTTGTTTGTAAAGTTGGGTCACCGCCTGAGAATGACAGAATGTTGTAAATTCTTACACGACTGTAAGATGTTACATATATAGAGTGTCATCTCTTATTTTCTAATAATACACCTTTATTGTAATAGGACTAAGTAGGTAACTGCAAAAACAATGATGGGATAGAATTCAGATAGGACGTAGAAGATCTCGAGAAGCCACTCCTTAGATAGGTTTTTGTATTGGTATTGAATGGTATTGTATAATTAAGGAGTAAGAAGTGTTAGAGGTTGCAGTTAGACATAGAGATTCTGAAGACAATAAAGAACTATGTAACTGATGTATATGCTTCATGAATGAATAAAACATACAAAAATTGATCCAGAGGCTTGGACAGTGTTCATTTCGGTGTGTATTTGAACAAATGGTATGTCCTCTGTGTACTATGCTTATGTATGTTTTTCATAGTTGAGTATATGAATATGTGAAGTATTAGATAAGTTTTAATTGTTTCTCTTCTGAGAGATTAGATGCAAGGAGTGCATATTGTCTACAAGGTGTGCATCGATAGAGTCTAGATTTGACTCAGAGAAACTCACGAGGGATAACATGAAACTTAGACCGAATTCTGCAAGGAGTGCACTGGGTTAAGAATCGACTAAGTGTTGAGATATCAGGACTGTGAAGTGCAAGGAGTGCGCAGTAAGATTTCTTTTGAAGAAATATCTAAGTTTGAACTTTGTCAAAGATTCCAGGGTCACAAAGGGTGTGTCGAAGATTGAAGCCCTCAAAGGAATCAATCTTAGGAGAGATAGTGACAAAGATTCAATAGAAAGGGAGAAATATGTTGAAGTTTGTGGATTGACAGTTAAGATCCCTTAAGAGGAAGTCAGGGTCACTGACATCCGTTAGATCTCGAAAAGGTGCAAGGAGGTTAAACCTTGAAGTCCTTCGGAATTCATGTTTTTTCTCTTTTTAATTTGTGACGTAGTCAAATATCCCGAAGCTATGAATCTCGAAGTCCATCTAGACCGTAGATCCAAAGGCAAGTACATGGAAATCGACTGGAGAGTCCGGGAGGTAGAAGCTCTAGAAGATTTGCATGAAGCAAAGTGAAAACTTTGCGAAGTCGTGAAGAACAGAGTAGATACGGACCGTTGGATCCAGCGAGTACACGTGGTGAATATTCGTGTACTTTGGGAGAAGAGTACTCTGGAGGAAAAGGAGAGGAGTGAAGACAAAAATCCTGAAGCCTGAATTGCCTAAGTAAATCATGGTCGTCAATATGAAAGGGACATGCGTTAACAGATCGTGGAGTCCGGAAGAGTGAACTCTGAAGGAAAGGAAAGGAGGAAGTGGGGCATTGACCATAATTCATCTGAAGCTCCAAAGGTAAGGAATCATCCTAGCCATCCATTGTTGGAACATGTGGAGACTGGAGATTTACTCCGAGGGAAATTCACTACGGAGGAATTGAAGAGTAAAGGCACGAGAACTCCCAAAGGCTAGAGCATCGGAGTTCATCAGAGACGTCCATTGGAACAGAACGTGTGGCGATATATTTGTCACTTCGGATGATTGGTACTCTGGAAGAAATAACATGGAGGAGCGTTGACTGCAAGTCTCCCAAAGCAAAGTAAAGGATGGATATCGACCGTTTATTGGGGCAACCACGTGGCGCTCGATCTGTAACTTCGAGTACGAAGAACTTCGAAAGAAAAGGGTGTTTGGAACACTTAGAACTACTGAAGTCACAGTCTCGAAGTATATCATAGTCATTGGTTGTTAGGGAAGCATAGACCATAGATCTGTTCCAGGTGACTTCATGGGTCTAGCGTTCGGGGAATAAAAAGGTTTAAGCCCACGATTTTCAACTAGGGTCACATGGAGGACTCTGTAGGTACTTAGAAACTCTTGAAAAGTGGATTTCACACCCAAGAAGTAGGACTTTGACCTGTGGAGAAAATAGAAAAGGTTTAGCACAAACTTGTGAGTTGATTCAGGTTCGGAAGTCGATCGATCCTAGACCAGGAGGTCACGCAGCCCCATTGGAGAGTAGGGGGTCTGCATCAAGAAGTTTGCAGATGTGTTGACAAAGTCGTTGTCAAGGAAAAGTTCAAGTACTTCAAGGACAAGATAGATGTAGTCCCTCTTTAGAGGGAGTGATGGCTTCAGATGTTATCATAGGGTAGTGGATATCACAATGATAAGTTGTAGCCTTTAGAGAGATACCCATCGACCCTAGATGCATATTGAAGAGACGAGGTACATATGTTATTGCGGGGTACTGGATGCCATGCATAGGATATCCAAGTTTACTATGAGAAATTAGATAGTCTCAAGATGACATGTTGTATCTATTGGAGAGCTACCCACCAGCCTTGGATGCATGCTGTGAAGTCACAAGGGTGCACGTGATGAGGTACAGATGCATTGCAAGGCAGTGGATTTCCTAGGGAAATGTTGTAGTTATTTGAGAACTACCCACATGCCTTGGATGCATTTGGTTGTGAAGTCAAAAGGGTGTACATGATGAAGTACATATGCATTGCAAGGTAATGGATGTCATGGTGACATGTTGAAGTTATTTGAGAGCTAGCCACAGGTAATATTCAAAGGTAATATTTAGATGTAATCTTGGCATAATGTAGAATGTCTCCCTCGCTGAGAGGGAGTGTTGATGTTTGGGCAGCATCGAAAAGACATTATACTAAATCGATAATTAATAATATGATTATTAATTATTAAGCAATATTATTAATGTAATACTATATTTATAATATAAAGTATAAATATATATAATAAAGTATAAAGTGTCGAAATAAAATATATATTATATGTATAATATAATATAAAGTATAAATATATTTATTACCCAAGGGATGCATTTCTTCATGGATGGTCACCATGGTCACCATATGTTCTTTATATATAGAACACTCATCATTGTAATAAGATATTCATTCACATACAATATCATCTCTTATGAAAAATTCAACAAAAATTGTACCTAATGTTCTCAACCATTGAATCCCTAGAACAACATATACACTTCCACAAGAATGACATACATTAGGCTTTCCAAATTATATTCTCCCATAGTTACTTTAATGTTGTAGCATTTTCCCACACAATCAATACTCCCTCCATTAACAACCAAAACTTGGAAATTTGTCACTCGATATACAAAACAATTGAGATGCTCTACTAATCATTTATCAATGAAATTATGAATACTACCCAAGTCAATAAACACTATAATATTTTTCTTCTTAATGTGATAAACCTTGCTCTAAAACCTCTAAACTCTAAGCCACCTAACCTAACCTCATCTAATCTACACAACTTATATGCTAAACTTCCTTACCTAACCCATTAATATACCTAATTCACATAATGTAGGTGACACATAACCTACCCCCATTAACTCATTTAACCCATAAAATACCTAACCTATTCCACCTAACCCATAACATACCCCACTAACATGTAACCTTCTAATAACCGTAAATACAACATCTTTTGAATTTTTTTTATAGGCAACAAAAGACATAAATAGAAAAAAGTTGTTATTATTCAATTTGACGTTGACGTTCTTAAAAAAATAATAACTATAAATAATTATTATAAAAAAAATAAAAATAAACTTACTTTGCATTTCATCGTCCAATTCAATCGTAAAGAAGTTGTCTTAAACCTATATTAATCAAATCATATACATGCTTTTTTAAGTCTTTTTTTTCACAAAGAAAAAAGAAAGAAAAAAGCAGTCTCACTGCTATTCTAACATCTCACTGCTATTCTATTAAGAATAAAGTGAATCTACATCGATGAGTTATATAGGAAGAAATAAACAAAATTCGAAAATTCTTTATATTAAATGTTGGACACTTTCATGAAAATCGATGCTTTCATCTTCGAAATATATGAAGCTTTTTCAATCTATCATGTCAAAAAAAATAAAACCAAATTGAATATTGGACATTTTCATGAAAATTAATACATTTTATTTTTCAAATATAAAACATTTTATTAAAGTTAATATTAATAAGTTATAAAAAAAATGAAAATATTTTTTTTTTTGTTTGTTAATTTGTTCAGGACCTGCGATTAACCTGTGGCTTGAGAAACCGCGACTCAGGGGCATCTAAGCCGTCAAAATCACCCGGGGATCGCACCCGGCCTGAGCCACACCAACCCTTAACATGGTTGGATTTTTTGTCCCCGCAGGTTTCGAACCGGTGACTTTAACATCACGGAGTGGCTTAACAACACACTCCGTCACCGACTGTCCTACACCTCGGGGACAAAAATGAAAATATTTTAAAAATTATTTGAAAAAGTAGATATAAAAAAAATTAAAATATTTATAAAAAATGATTTAAGATTAAAATTTTTGAAGTATAATTTTTAATCATTTAAAATAATGTTGAGAGTGTTTCTGGATAATAGTCATGTACTTGGTTTTGAAATGTTCAACTTTTCGAGTGGACACTTCTCCACTTACAAAACTTTAGCCAAAAACCTGATTAACTCCATTACAAGCTTGGTCACCAAAACCATAAAATCCTCCTCCCTCGATCCTAACATCCAAAAATATCTTATTCCTCACAACCCCAAAACCCTGAGGATCTATGGACAACCCAAAATTCATAAAAAAAACCTCCCTCTCCGACCCATTGCTAGCGTTATTGGAGATCCCACCCAAGCTCTTGCCCGTTTCCTTGTCGACAAGCTTCGAACCTTCACTGGAAAAACCTCCTCCATTAAAGAGTCCATAGACTTTAAAACCAAAACACTTCACCTTAATGAGGATATCATGGTTAGATTCGATGTAGTCTCCCTTTTTACCAAAATCCTATTCTTTGAAGCTCTCACCCTCATCTCCAATCTCGTTGATCTTGAAACCTTGAACCTAATCAAAATTGGTCTCTCCTCCACCTTCTTCACCTTTATAGGTATTTTCTATGAACAAACCGAAGGCACAACCATGGGGTCTCCATTATCCTAATTTTCGCCAACATATTATGGAACATTTCAAAACTTTATCCCTGAGCAAATTTCATCTCAACCCAATGACGACCAAATATTTTGGAGAAACCGAAAGATAGGGTTTTGACAGTCACGACCATAGCATAGGAAAGTATGAGCACCAGAGGGGGGGGTAAGGGTACCCCCTCATACAAACAGGTAGTGGTAGACAGAGGGAAAGGGACAAGGGACGTATTTTTCATGGCTCCAATGATAGGCACCTCGGGATCTGACCCAAGAAAAGGACAGGAAAGGAACCAGAAAAAAAGTGAATGCAAGGAAGAGGAAGCCAGAGAAACCTAGAGTGGGACGCAAGACACAATGAATACCAACCTGGCAGAAGGATGAAACCCATGCAAACCCAAATCAACACTGATACCCAAGGTGATATAGGAGGATCTGCAAACACAACTCTACAAGAATCATATGAAGGTGCATGCTCTAATCTGAAAAATTATGGGCTTGTGGCCCACCGAAAGAACGTTACACAACTGGATTAAATATCACTGGAATCCAAATGGGGAAGTGGAACTCCATCTGAGCTCAAAAGGTTTCTTCACAAAAGTCTACATAAACCTAGAAGATAGAGATATAGTATTTGAAGGAGGGCCATACTTCCATGCATCGACAAGACTGTACATGAAACCATGGAAGGAAAATTTCTCCCCAGAAAAAGAGACCTTCAAAAAGGTACCGGTGTGGATGAGACTCTATTCCCTACCTTTAGAATACTGGTTACCCTCTAATTTTGAAGCAATAGGGAATAAACTGGGGAAATACATAAAGACCGCAGAAGCCACCTTGAAAGGGAGATACACATCTTACGCAAGAATGTGTATAGAGATGGATGTATTGGGAGCACTCCCATAAGAAATAAGCCATAAGACTTGAATTCAGGGATGAGGAATGGATCCAAAACATCGATTATGAACAGATCCCCTTCTGATGTAGAAGGTTCCATGAACATGGTCACTTGATCAGGGAATTCCCTCTTAATAAAAAACAGGAAACAGAAAACCCAAACCATAATAGTATGAGGATGGGTTTGTTAAGCCAAACATGAGAAGCAGGGCCAACAAAAAGCAGAGAAAAGCCCAAGAAGGAAATAACCCAGAGGTATGGAATAACCAGGAAGTACGTGATAAAACCAATCAAGGTGCAGAAGCCAATAAGGATACAAAAAAATCTCAGGAACTCATAGAACAAACACCAAACAAGCCCACTGACCGACCAAATAACTAGAAGGAACAGAGAAGCTGTGTAACTTCGATGGAAGGAGAAATCATAGACGACAACACCCCCATGCAAGAAGCAGAGGGAGAGGCAGAAATGACACCAAGCGAAGTAGGCATAGAAGATACAGAATTCAGAGAACTTGAGGAAAGGGAAGGGATAGATCTCATGAACATACTGGAGCAATGGAAAAGACAGGAAGTAGACAATGTACCAACAGAGAAACTTGACCACATCCAGTACTTGTTCCTCCTAAGGGAGGAATCCAAAGATAGAGGCCAAAAGTGTACACATGGGGAGATTGGACACCTAGGAGTCAAAGCCGATGAGGGCCAACCACAACTCTCACCCAAGCAGACGCGGAGGAAAAAAGGCAGGAAATCAAATAGTGTGGCCTTGTAGGAGCTTGGAGCGCTACTGATAAACTTGGGTAAGATAAAAAAAATCTTCCCCAACTCCCCCCCCCGCCCCGCATGTTTAAATGAAGGTTATAACTTGGAACATAAGAGGCCTAAACAACCCAAGAAAGCAATGAATCCTTAGGAATAGACTAAAACAGGAACAACCATATCTATGTTTTATTCAAGAGACCAAGTGTAATACAGACATAATGGAAATAATCAACCAACAACAATGGCCCAAGTACAATATGGTGGCTATTGGAGGCCACCAAATGGTAGGAGGTATCCTCACCTTGTGGAACCCACAAGTACTAAGCCTAATAGCAGCCAAAGCGACAAGGGATACCCTTACAGTCTGCATGCAACTCATTGGGAACATAGAGGTTATTTTATGCACTAATGTGTATGGACCCCAGATGCCAAAGGATAGGAGAGGAATGCTAAGAGACCTAGAAGATATTAGAAACCGAGCCAACAACCTCCATTGGATCCTGGACTAGGATTTCAACATCATCACGTCACTTGCAGAGAAAAAAGGAGGAGATCCATATGACCCAGGAATGGGATGAGCAGTGCCAGCAAGAAGAAACTCTCTAGAGAAAAAAGTCCTGAATCAGATGGCTAAAGGAAGGAGAACATAACTCCAAGTGTTTTCACAAAACAACCATGGTTAGAAGAGCCCATAGAAAAATCCTGAAGATTAGGGACCAGGATGGCATAGAAAGAGAGTCACACAAGGACATTGAAACAACTCTGGTAAACCACTTCCACGGGATATCCCAGGAACCTAACCAAGATAGAACGGAGGCCATACAAAATGTTATCCAGGATATCCCTCACCTAGTAACAGAAGAACAAAATAACAACCTGAAGAAGCCCATTGCGGAGGAGAAAATAAACAAGCCCATTGCGGAGGAGTTCTTCAAATCCTGTTGGGAATTCGTCAAACATGAAGTTTATAGGGTAGTGGAAGACACTAGAAGGTCATATTCCATTTTGAAAGCACTAAATGCTACAATGATTACACTTATACCTAACGAAAATGAATCCAAAACCCCCGATCGTTACAGACCTATAGCACTGTGCAATGTGGTGTATAAGATAATTTGCAAGGTTATAGCAAATATATTGAAACCACTCCTACCCACACTAGTCTCAAAAGAATAGGTAGGTTTCATGGAAGGAAGGCAAATAATGGACAGTATTATCCATTCCCACAAACTTATCCACACCCTGAAGCTTCATAAAAGAGGCGTAATGATAATACAACTAGACCTAGAAAAAGATTATGACAAAATCAACTGGCACTATATGGTTAGGATCCTGGAAGCCTTCGGCTTCACCCAGCACTAGATCAGGTGGATAGTCAACCTAGTATCCACAACAAGCTTCTCGCTACTAGTAAATGGAGCCCCTACCAAACCTTACTGGCCAATGAGAGGCATTAGACAAGGAGACCTATTGTCCTCCTTCTTACTCATCCTAATGATGGAAGGTCTCAGTCGAAGCATAAAAAGTGCAATCGGAACAGGGGAAATAAAAGGTATCAAACCCTGGAAGAATTGCCCGACTTCTACATACCAACATTTCGTGGATGATACCTTACTTCATGGCATGCCCATGATCAAGGAAGTGAAAGCCTACAAATGAATCTTAGATGAGTTTGGGGAAGCCTCGGGGGCAAAGATAAACAAGTCCAAATCTATGATCTTCTTCTTTAATACCAACCCTGTTATCCAAAGGAATTTGGCCAACATCATGGGATTTGAACGCAAATCCCTCCCAACCAAGTGCTTGGGAATCCCCCTGATAGACAAAGCATAAAATCTGTCAACTTGGGAAGGAATAGTCAATAATCTACAAGAACGGGTAAAAAATTGGATGTACAGATCCCTCAACCTAGCCGAAAGACTTATCCTAACCAAGTCAGTTTTGCAAGCTATCCCAACCTTTATGATGTCAGTATTCCCAACCCCCAAGGGGATTCTATGAAAAATAAGAACCATACAAAGGGACTTCCTGTGGCAAGGAGCAGAAACAAGGAAAAAATGGGCACTTGTGGCTTGGGAGAAGGTTTGTAAACCAAAAATCAAAGGAGGCTTGGGGTTACATGACCCGCAAGTGACCAATGACACCTATGGTGCAAAACTCTAGTGGTGCTGGTTCAAAGAAACTACCACACCATGGGTCAACCTATGGAAGGAAAAGTATGCCCCGAGAATTTGCGACCAGGAAAAAATCTGCTTCAGAGGCACCAGGGAAGGTTCCGCCATCTGGAACCTAGCCTGAAGCAACAAGACTTGGATCCGCACACACAGCTTTTTGGAAATAAGGAATGGAAGAACCGCCCGATTCTGGGAGGATTCTTGGCAACAGGAACCTAGAATGGAAAAATCCGGCTGGGAGGAACTCCAACAGGAGACGATGGCACAAGGAAAAAATTGAGTCTATCATTACTGGAAACAAGAAACAGATCGCAATTAGAGAATATGGAACACTCTCACCCCACAGACAAGAGACCAGACTACAACAGAAGTAAAAGAGGTGGAGGAGGAATTGGGGAGACGAAAAATTGTAGTCACAGAGGGAAATGACCAGCTGAGATAGGGGCACAAAGCCGACAGGGATTTCAATATTAAAGAAGTACGCCACTATATAGCGGACCGAGACCAAGAAGACTCGACGCATCAATAGGAAAAACTCTAGAACAACCCCATTGGCCAAAAATAAAAAACTTCCAGTGGCTAATACTACACAACCGAATCCTAACTTGGTAAAACCTAAAGAAGAGAGGTTTCATAGGCCCTTCAAGATGTCACCTATGTGAAGAAAAGGAGGAAACAACGAACCATCTCCTGGATGAATGTCCCTACACAATAGATGTATGAGACTAGGCGGTGGGCATCTTTCGACAGTCTAATAGGATCAGAGGTAATATTTTTGCAACTATAAACACATGGAAGGAAAACTACAACAAAAATGAAGAGGTAAATCTCTATTGGACCCTCATTCCTGGCATGATCATTTGGGCAATATGGAAGAAACGAAACTGATGCATCTTCAGGAACCAAAGATGGATGATAGGAAAGATTAAGGAAACAATAATATCCATGACAAGAGAAATGATATAGAGCCACAACTGCCAAATAGGAGGAGCGCAACTTACAGACCAGGATCTCAAAATTCTAGAGGCTTTTCAACTGAAAGGGTACAACCCCAATCAGGTAAGACGGATATCGCAACTACAAGTAGGTGAGCGCAACTGGAAAATGCCACCAAAGGGCTCCCTCAAGCTAAATTTCGATGGGGTGTAGAAAGGTAACCCAGGACAGACATGTACGGGGGGAGTAATTAGGTACAATCAAGGAAAAATAATCTGGATGTACACTGGGAGTCTGGGGAACTCAACCAACAATGCAGCGAAATTTGGAGCCCTGGAGACTGGCCTTGCGACACTACACCGGGAAGGGATGACCAACATTTTAATGGAAGTAGAGTCCATGCTGATCATCAACACAGTAAGGAAACTCCAAAACAACACCAGAGTGGGAAAAATTTAGAGGCACTGGCGCTTGGTGTATTCCCTATAAAAAATGCAAGAGTATTTGCAGATGGGGATCACAATGGATTTGCATTGGGTCCGAAGGTCAGCAAATGGACTAGAAGATAGAATCGTTAACGAAGCGGTCGACAAAGAAAGATCAAAACTGGATTCCACATGGAGTAACATCCCGAATGGCCAGTTTTGGACAGACTATACCCAACTAGCGGTAAAGGACTATGACGACAACCGAAGTACGAAAGACCACATCGAGGCTGAAGGCGCAGAATTAATTGAAGGGCAAGTAGGATCCAGGCAGATCCCAATAGGCCACCATTTAAACACGATTTATAATGCAGATCATGGTCACACCACAAGAGGAGGTATGACACCATGGTCCTTTCAATAGAATGAAGTACAAGGGATTTCCGTGGGAGAGAAGAAGGTTAATCCACAGATGGAAAAGGAAGAAGACCAAAAGGATATCCCGTGGGAAGGAATGGGTACACCTCATCCACGCACATATACAGTGGGAGGAAATGATTGGCATACAATGTGCAAGGAAAAGGATTGACATAGGGATGGCGGTAGGGTTCCCAAGCACACACACTATGAAATAGGGAAAAAGGACCAAAAGGTATGCCTTTACGGGAGACCCATTATTACCAGGATAAGTTCGCATTCGGGGAAACCCCTTAAAAGAAGAATCATCAGGGATAGCTACATACCAGGGAGTAGTAATTATAGAGACCAGGAAGGGGCAAATAGAAGCAGAGGATGAAGTCAAGAAAGAAGCCACTGCATTCAAAGAGAAATGGTAAGAATGAAGAATACCCAGAGTAAGAGGCCCCCCTAGGGGGAGAAACTTCCAACAAGCACCTGAAAGATCACTATGATGGATCAGGCGTCTAGAGAGGCCAAAGGACCTTTCTTGAGTAGGTTGATCCAAAAGGAAAATCGGTCATCGACAAGAGGGAGCGAGAAGTAAACACCAAGCGCTAGGGCAAAGCCTGGGTAGAACTCATCCAAGAAGCGGACGAGATAAGGGACCCAGGGGCCACACAACCTAGGAAAACCCTCTACCACAAAACGATGGAGGAATCTTGGCGCACAAAAATGATGATAAGTAAGTCGAGAGCTGACAAGAACGAGACTAGCAAGGTGGAAACCCATGGCCACAAGAAGGAGTTCACAGAAATTGTGAGCCACCTCAACAGCCTAGAGGACAATGCAAGAAGAATAACAGAAGACCAGAGGAACCAAAACTAAAAGATGCAACATATGGTTGGACAATTCCACCTCTACCTTCTCTATGTCCACCACATGGACATCACTCCAACAAATCGACGCGGAACAACAACCATCATCAGAAAGATGCACACGGTGGAGAAGAAAAAAGAGAATGAGGCAAGAAAGGAAGGATATGAAATCCATCCAATCCTCTTGGACTAGCGCAGCCTCAACCCATGGTCATTTTGTTTATAAGTGTATGAGAAACCCCTGTTATACATTCTTTTTTTTTATGTATATCTTATGGTACAGTATTTTCAAACGAGTTTTCAAAGACTAGGTCGGTTTCCCCGGATGGCGATCTAGGCCTCCCCTTGCTTATGCCGATAGTGCAACTTCGAGATCCTTGATCTGGTTTCCTTTTTGGCAGATCAGGGGATACCCCTCTTTTCCTTTTTGTACCATATTTTTCTCAGTAATATAGAATCTCAACTCACTTACAAAAAAAAAATGTTTCATCTCAAGCCCAAATGTTGGTATAAGTTTGTAGATGACACTTTCATTGTTTGGTTGCATGGCCAAGCCATATTGATATCCTTTTTCAACTACCTTAACAACCTCTCCGCACACATCCAATTAAGTATGGAATCCCAAAAAGACAACTCCATTCCATTTTTAGATGTCCTTATTTCTCGTCTTCACAATGGCTCTCTTTCCCACTAAGTTTACAGGAAGAACACACATACGAATAAATACCTCAATGCTAATTATCACCACCATCCAGCTCAAAAATTCGTCATCCTGGAAACCATGATTACTCGAATAATGCATATTTATTCCCTTCAACATCTTGTTGAAGAAAAATACCACCTAAACAAGGCCCTCTTTTCCAATGGCTGCTCTCTCAACCAAATCAACCAAGATTTTCTTTCCGTTAGAAAACCTAAACCAAACTCAAACCCCTCGTCCTCACCTCCTCGTGCTCTCATCTCCCTACTTTACATCTAGGAAACCATTGATATCATCTCAAAACTCTTGACTAAGAAGAACATCAAAACAATGTTAAATCCCTATAACACCCTCAAACAAATTTTTCAATTTGCTAAAGACAAATACGACCGAATTCTTGGCCCAGGGGTTTTCCAAATTCCCTGCTCCTGTGGAAAATATTACATAGAATAAACTAGTAGATTCTTCCAATCCCAACTCAAAGAACATATAGCTGATACTACCAACAACCGAATCTCCAAATAAACTATATCTGAACACTCCTTCAATTCCAAACATCTCATTTTCTTTGACAAAACCAAAATCCTAGCCTCAACCCCACATTACTCCTCTTGACTCATTCAGGAAGCTCTTGAAATTGAAAAACATCCTAATAATTTAAACCATGAAGATGGCTACAAACTAAGCCAATCTTGGAAACCCACCATTCACCATATTGATCATTAGGAATCCTTCATTAAGTCTCTCTCCTTGACCTCTCTCCTCCCTCTCCCCAACCTTACCGCTTTGCTCTGGCTCCTCAATTTCTTGTAACTATCAATCACCATGAGAGCCTTATGTCTCCTCCCTCTATTAATTTTTTCACATCTTTCTTCATCTACTAATTTTCTCTTCCCTCTTATCCTCCCTTCACTTTTCTAAATCCTCCATTGTCCTCTCTTCTTTCATCCTTATCTCTTTACCTTTTCAAGTCAATTTACATTACAACTTTAACTTAATTTCTATCTTAATCCCTTGATATATGCCCCCTTTTACTCATTTCTCTATTGTATGCATATCTTTCTCTATCTTATGATTTTTATATCTTTATCATCACCTTTTTACAATAATAGAATACAATAATGCATCCTAATACATTAGGATAATACTTCATTATACTATATCGTTATAACACATTATTATATGATAGTACCATAATACATTGAGACCTTCATATATAATCCATTTGTGGCTTGTCTTTATTCTATATTGTCAAAACTTTTGCTCTTTATTTTTAACCATCTATTTCTCCATCATTTACCTCTTACATGTTTTTACCTATATCATCATATTTATCTTTAAATGAGACCTCCTTCTTCTTACTATTAGGTTATCTAACAATATAATTATCTTTCACAATTTAACTTAATCCTCCCACTTTTTAACATTTTCTTCCCAAATTGTATTACATCTCAATTATTATATTTCATTATCCCTCCTTACCCCATGGTTTTCCTTTCCTTCTTATTCTCATATCTTGATATATTACTGTATCTAAACACATTACTATAATACAACTTACGTTAAATTATTATATTACATTTGGATCATGTTTGATTGATAAATTTGTATCTTCTTTTAACCATAAATCGTCAGAAAAATAAACTTTGATATTCCTTATTATTATTAAATATTATTAAATCTTTGATAATATTAAATATTATAATATTGTAATCTTAATGGACACTTTGATCATTATCATTAACTTTTGTCCAATGATCATCTCTACTCTCTCCTATTTATTTAATACATAGGCACTTCTTAACGAGAATCTGAGATTTTTGGTGGTCCTTGATGATGGGTGGAGTGGTCCCTAATAATGGGTAGAGTGTCCACTAAAAATGTTGGATGTTTCAAAATCAAGCACATAGTTATTATCCAAAATCCCTCACAACATTAAGTCTACTTGTGAAAACTTAAATCTTCACATTTAAAATAAATCTAAATTAATTATTAAAAATATTTATACTTGTATTGTAACAATATCTTTTATAGTAAAGTGATAATTTTTTATGGGCCTCCTTCTGCATGGAAACCCATGTTTGAAACCTATTGGGACGAAGAGGAGACACTTAAAAATCAAGTCTTGCTAAGGGTTGGTGTGGCCTAGGGTGGGTGATTTTGATGGATTGGATTCCCCTCGTCGTAATTTATTGGTTTCTTAGCTAGAGACTAGTTAGAAGTCACATGCACACTAACAAAAAAAATTACTTCTATATAATCTCATTTATGACATGTTTAATTCATATTGAAAATATTCCCAAAACAACCTCAAACCTCTGGTCACCATTTCTTAGTTTTAAAATAATTTTATATAATCTCATTTATGACATGTTGATTTCATATTGAGTATATTACTGAAACAACTCAAAAGCCATTATTACATATAATATTATACATATAATTTTTTTTATTTATAAATTTATTATCTTTTCATACAATAAAATTATTTTTAATTTTATTTATTTTTAAATTTATAATCATTTTAAAATAAACATCTAAGTTATCACCTAATAATTAATCTTCTTTATATTGACTATTTGGCAGATAGGAAAGTCAAGAAAATTAATACAATATATAGTTTTAGGAAAGTTAAGAAAATCAATGTAACATGTAACCAAAAAAATAATGATAAATGTATCAACAAAGTCCATCCATTTTACGAATTTCTAACATGAATGAATAAACAAACCATATTTGAAAAACATTCATGGCACTTTCTTGAGAGTTTATAGAAAGAGATAATCCATTTTACGAATTTCTAACATGAATGAATAAACAAACCATATTTGAAAAACATCCATGTTACTTTCATTCATGGCAATTTCTTGAGAGTTTATAGAAAGAGATAAAATTATATGTCGAAAAAGATGGAAAGGAAAACCATGTAGAATATGGAGAATATTATAGTCCAAACACTAACTTAAGTTAATAATAATTAATAATAATAAGTTAAGATTATAGTCTCAACCAAATCAACCAAGAGTTTCGCTCCGTTAGCAAACCTAAACCAAACTTAAACCCCTCGTCCTCCCCTCCTCGTTCTTTCATCTCCCTACTTTACATCTAGGGAACCATTGATCTCATATCAAAACTCTTGACTATGAAGAACATCAAAACAATGTTAAAGCCCTATAAAACCCTCAAACAACTCTTTCAATTTGCTAAATACAAATTCGACCAAATTCTTGGCCCAGGGGTTTTCCAAATTCCCTAGTCATGTGGAAAATATTGCATAGAACAAACTAGTATATTCTTCCAAGACCAACTCAAAGAACATATAGCTGATACTACCAACAATCGAATCTCCAAATAAACTATATCTAAACACTCCTTCAATTCCAAACATCTAATTTTCTTTGACAAAACCAAAATCCTAGCCTAAGCCCCACATTACTCCTCTTGACTCATTCAAGAATCTCTTGAAATTGAGAAACATCCTAATAATTTCAACCATGAAGATGGAAACAAACTAAGCCAATCTTAGAAACCCACCATTCACCATATTGATCATTAAGAATCCTTCATTAAGTCTCTCTCCCTGACCTCTCTCCTCCCCCTCCCTAACCTTACAGATTTTCTCTGGCTCCTCAATTTATTGTAACTCTCAATCACCATGAGATCCTTTTATCTACTCCCTCTGTTAATTTTTTCACATCTTTCTTCATCTGCTAAATTTCTCTTCCCTCTTATTATCCCTTTACTTTTCTAAATCCTTCATTGTCCTCCTTGCTTTCATCCTTATGTCTTTACCATTTCAAGTCAATTAACGTTACAAATTTAACTTAATTTCTATCTTGATCCCTTAATATATGCCCAATTTTCCTCATTTATCTATTATATGCATATATTTCTCTATTTTATGATTTCTGTATCTTTCTCATCACCTTTTTACAATAATAAAATACACTAATGCATCCTAATACATTATAATAATACTTTATTATACTATATCGCTATAACACATTATTATATGATAGTACCATAATACATTGAGACCTTCATATATAATCCATTTGTAGCTTGTCTTTATGCTATATGTAAAAACTTTGCACTCTTTATTTTTAACCATCTATTTCTCCATCATTTACCTCACACGTTTTTACCTATATTGTCATTTTTATCTTTAAATCAAACCTCCTCCTTCTTATTATTAGGTTATCTAACAATATAATTATCTTTAACAATTTAGCTTAATCCTCCCACTTTTTAACCTTTTCTTCCCAAATTATATTACATCTCAATTATTATATTTCATTATCCGTCCTTACCCAATTGTTTTCCTTTCCTTATCTAAACAGATTACTATAATACACCTTATATCAAATTATTCCTTATCTAAACAGATTACTATAATACACCTTATATCAAATTATTATATTACATTTGGATTATGTTTGATTGATAAATTTGTATCTTCTTTTTCCCCTTTTATAGTTATATAACCATTAATCGTTATCATTAAACATTATTAAGAAAAATAATCTTTGATCTTCCTTATTATTATTAAATATTAAATATGGTATTGGCTAGTTGTTCTAAGAAATGACTTTTTTGGTAGGAATTGGGTGATATAAATTTACAAAAATCATTGTTTTTGTTGTTGTTTATAATCCATTTTTGAATGCATAAATGGATTCAATATGTTGAAATTCTGGAAAATATTCCCTGAAAAAATCTTCATTTCTTAGAATCTTTAGCCTACGACATTAAATATTATCAAATATTATTAAATCTTTAACAGTATTAAATATTATTAAATATTTTGGTTGTCCCTATTATAATATAATATTGTAATCTCCTTGATGATGGGTAGAGTGGTCCCTAATGATGGGTGGAATTGTCCCTGATGATGGGTAGAGTGTCCACTCCAAAGATTGGACTTTTCAAAATCAAGTACTCTACTCGTGGAAACTTAAATCTTCACATTTAAAATAAATCTAAATTAATTATTAAAAATATTTGTATTTGTATTATAACAATAATTTTATATAGTAAAGTGATCATTTTTTATGGGTCTCCTTCTGCATGGCAACAGAGGTTTGAAACCTATTGCTAACAAGAGGAGACACTTAAAAATCCAACAATTTCTTCGGGCAAATATCCTCGGAAAAATCTTCATTTCCAAGAATCTTTAGCCTACACATTAAATATGATCAAATATTATTAAATCTTTCACAGTATTAAATATTATTAAATATATTGGTGGTTGTCCCTATTATAATATAATATTGTAATGTCCTTGATGATGGGTGGAGTGTCCACTCCAAAGATCGGACGTTTCAAAATAAGTTCATAGTTATAAGTCTACTTGTGGAAACTTAAATCTTCACATTTAAAATAAATCTAAATTAATTATTAAAAATATTTGTATTTGTGTTATAACAATATTTTTATATAGTAAAGTGATCATTTTTTATGTGTCTCCTTCTACATGGAAATGAAGGTTTGAAACCTATTGCTAACTAGAGGAGACACTTAAAAATCTAGTCATGCTAAGGGTTGGTGTGGCCTAGGGTGGGTGATTTTGATGGATTGTGTTAGCGACATTTCTTGTCCTAGGCACAATAGTATTCGGGTCTGCAATTTGTATGAGGAGTGCCCAAGCACAGCATGGAAAAATCTCATTTTAAGGCTTCCAATCAAGTAAGCGAGTGGAATTACATTGTCAACGACCCGGATTCATCCATAAGAGCAGATCAACGGTCATCGAGATATCGGGGCTACCAAGTTGATCGATATATAGCATCAAAGAAAGTGACTATATGCAAAGACTAAATCTGGGTCGTCCGATCTAGCGACACATAGTGCGAGATCTAGTTGGCATATCGACATTCGGGAGTTCGAAGGGTAAAAGTCCCTTGTCATCTCACATCTCGAAACCCCAAACCCCGAAGTGCCGAAAGCACCCAGAGTCGAGCCCGTGGTATTACAAAGCAGCCTTAGTCGTTCATCCACAGGAGACACCTGGCGCGCGATTAGGCTCCTCACCTTTTCTCCCATTGCAACTTTGAAATGCAAGGAACAACTCTGTCATATTCCCGATGTGTGAGGTGTCGAGAGTGTCCAGGACCTAGGCCCGCAGCATCACCGAGCAAGTTCAGGACCGTCAGATCTGAGAAAGACGTGTGGCGCCCAACTAAGCCATCTCGACGTTTCGCTCATCGTGACTGTGATGAGCAAGGATTAACTCCTTCCCATTCGCGAATGCCAAAAGCACCTTGGGAATAAGCACATGGTCACAGCCCGTGGTCACTTGGGAGAGAAAGGAGCTTTGTAAAGAAGGCTAAAGGCATCGAGTCTAGTCACCGAAAGGATCATCGTGATCTCCATGCGCCATCTGATTCAACTTTAGTCCTGGTTTTCGCTTGGAATAAATGAAGGTGAGAAGGGGTGGTTGAAACCTCTCCTCAGACATTAAGTGTAAGGTATGGATAATTTGGCAGGCGGTTTGCCCGAGAAGGTCCTCTGTACTGGTTCTTTTCATGGAAGCCATGCCGATTCCTCGACTTGCCAAGGAGGTCTGCACATGCTAGCTCGGCTCTTAATGGCTCAGCTACTTCCCTTGCAGGAGCCATGCGCAGTTAAGGTGGCCTCTGACAAAGAATACCTACCCGAATTTGGCTGAAGGGACACCAAGTCTTGGGTGCACGATCGGCTAGAGTCTGCATGCATAGACTGTCAGAAGACATGCAGATGTAATGTTTTTAATGCAGCGTCTTGTTTTTGCTGGTGTGATTTTTTTTGAGTATATGTAGGCGTTTTTTCCATTTTTGTAAGCTTCGATGGTTGAGCAAGGCTCCCGATTGTAAAACTTTAATGAAGCACTATTTTTCGGGTTATGTGTGGACTCTTGAGACTTCTTGTCTTATGAATGTCGGTTTCTCTTTCGCGTCTTTGTTTACACTGTATTAGAACGGCTCAGAATTGGAGAATCCAGTCGAGTTGTAACTGTTATAGGATGATGTAGAGTTTGATCACTGTAGCAGTCACATTGTTTCTAATCGATCCCTGTGATTTTCTTAGCACTGAATGACTTGGAATTGGAGAATCCAGTCAAGTCCCCCCTTTTAGTTTCTCGAAGCTCTGAACTAGAGGATCTCGCATTCAGAGTTTTTCTTCTACAAATTACTGAAAGGCCTGTTGCCTGAGGTAGTTTGTCCACTCCTCTCACCAAGTCTTCAACGTACTCATTTTCAAATCAACCCACTGAATGAAGTTGGATCAAGACCTCCTTTTCTCCTCACATGCTAGACCTAGTCCCTCAGTTTGAATGATATATTCTTGAGACTCTACCCTTTTGATCACCCATTAAAAATATCGTGACATAAAACTGATGGGAATCGGGCTCTGCTCCTGCTTCAATCCAGAAGTGACTTCCGTCGCCAACATTTTTGGCGTCATTGCCGGGGACGAAGTTGAAGATTTTCTCTGGGCAGAATGACATTGAGCCTCCCTTAAAGATTTCTACTGTGCACCTGGCGACTCCACTGTGGCGACTTCATTGTTTCCACTTCATTGTTTCAGCTGTAGCTATTGTTAGCACACCTGAAATATAACCCAGAGGAGCTTTCTCGAGAAGGTTTCAGTGGCTTCTTTCTCATCTTGAGAAGCTTCCTGGGGTAATGACAACGTTAAGATCTAGCCTTTGATGGTGAACAAGGACCAGGCATATTTGAAGCTGTGCATCTTTCACCTGGTGACTCCATGATTCAAGGATCGATTGGTGACTCCACTGGTTCGATATGGAGAAAATTATGGCTCAAAGGTTTTCTTTCTATGACTTTTCCCAGATAGTTGGGTTTCCTAATGCACTTCCTGATAGATTCCAATGGGAAGATTTCCTCCCTGAATTTCATGCAACAAGTTGGGAGGAACCAGCTGAGCATTTACTAGACTTCCATGAGGCTATTCACCGACACAATATCACGCATAAGGATGCACAGATTAAGATCTTCAGGTTTTCATTGAAGGGAGCTGCTCTTGAGTGGTGTTGATCTCTTCCCACTGCGAGCATCCGCTCTTTAACAGGTTTTCATACAACTTTCAATTCATTTTGTAAAGATTATTTTCCAGTTAATTGTTTGTATGAAAACTGTTGTGAGGAGTTTTCTTTGCTTCATGAAGCCTCTGCTGGCCTTGAATACCATGTCCATGATGAATCTTTTACTGTGGAGGAATTAATTTGCCATGAAAATATAGAGGTGTTGAATGATATTAATTGTGTTAGCCCTAGAACGGAAGCATCTGATATCATATCAGATGCCTCGATTCTTTTAGATGTTCATAACGATCAACATGCCTCTTCTGGAAATTGCAAGTTTATGGAGCAAATGTGGTCTATAGTAGATGGCTCACCTGGGTATCGGGTTGAGGCAGATGTTCCTAGATTCCCTGCTTATGACGACGAAGACCTCCTCGTTTTTAAAGAAGATATGGTTGTGGAGGAGGATTTTTCTCTTTTCCTTCAAGGGGTTTCTCACGATATATTCTTACCTAGGATTAAAGAGAAAAATATTATGTATGAGAAGCTAGAACCAGCAGGTCCCACTATCCCTAAAACATAATTTTTTTACGGGATCATTGTTCTGGAGGAGGATCATATCAATGAAGGACACCCCCTTTTTGATGTATATTATAGTGATGATGAGTAGCAAGCTTATCCTACATTTGATCACTATAAAGATACTGAAGAGCCA
>JZKD02S1673638.1:635085-645446 GCA_000966675.3 Picea glauca | reverse complement strand
CACCTAACCTATCTCATGCAACAGCCTACCTATTCCACCTAACCCATAACATACCCCACTAACATGTAACCTTCTAATAACCGTAAATACAACATCCTTTGTATTTTTTTATAGGAAACAAAATAAATAGAAAAGATGTTATTATTAAATTTAACGATATTAAAAAATAGTAAATATAAATAATTATTAAAAAAAGGGAATAAACTTACTTTGCATTTCCTCTCCAAGCGTAAAGAAGATCTCTTAAACCTATATTAATCAAATCATATAGATACTTTCTTAAAACTACATAGGAAAAAAAAAACAAAATTTGAAAATTCTTTAAATTAAATGTGTGACACCTTCACGAAAATCGATTGTTTCTCCATCGAAAAACAAGAAGCTTTTACAAACTTTCAATTTAAAAAAAAAAAAAAAAATTTTAAGTAAATTGAATATTGGAAATAAAATGTTTTATTAAACTTAATATTAATAAATAAGTTATAAAAAAAATAAAAAATAAAATAATTTTTTTTAAAAAATAGATGAAAAAAAATTAAAATATTTATAAAAAAAGATTTAAGATTAAAAATTTTGAAGTATAATTTTTAATCTTTTAAAATAATGTTGAGAGTGTTTTTGGATAATAATTGTGTACCTAGTTTTGAAACATCCAATTTTTCGAGCAGATACTCCTCCGCTTACAAACCTTTAGCCAAAAACTCGATTAACTCCATTACAAGCTTGGTCACCAAAACTATAAAATCCTCCTCCCTCGATCCTAACATCCAAAAACATATTATTCCTCACAACCCCCAAACCCTGAGGATCTATGGACAACTGAAAATTCATAAAAAATACCTCCCTCTCCAACCCATTGCTAGCGTTATTGGAGCTCCCACCCAGGCTCTTGCCCGTTTCCTTGTCTACAAGCTTCAAACCTTCACTGGGAAAACCTCCTCCATTAAAGACTCCACATATTTTATTCTTAAAACCAAAAAACTTCACCTTGATGAGGAGGACATCATGGTCAACTTCAATGTAGTCTCCCTTTTTACCAAAATCCTAGTCTTTGAAGCTCTCACCCTGATCTCCAATCTCGTTGATCTTGAAACCTTAAACCTAATCAAAATTTTCATCTCCTCCACCTTCTTCACCTTTAAAGGTGTTTTCTATGAACAAACTGAAAGCACAACCATGGGGTCTCTGTTATTGTCAGTTGTTGCCAACATATTATGGAGCATTTCAAAACTTTATCCCTGAACAACTTTCATCTGAAGACCAAATGTTGGTATAGGTTTGTAGATGACACTTTTGTTGTTTGGATGCATGACCAAGCCAACCTGATATCCTTTTTCAACTACCTTAGAAACCTCTCCCCACACATCCAATTCACTATGGAATCCCAAAAAGACAACTCCATTCCATTTTTAGATGTCCTTATTTCTCATCTTCCCAATGGCTCTCTTTCCCACTAATATTACAGGAAGAACACACATACCAATATATACCTCAATGTTAATTATCATCACCATCTGGCTAAAAAATTTGTCATCTTGGAAACCATGATTACTCAAGTAATTCACATTTCTTCCCCTCAACATCTTGCTGAAGAAAAATCCCACCTAAACAAGGCCCTCCTATCCAATGGCTACTCTCTCCACAAATCAACCAATATTTTCACTCTGTTAGAAAACCTAAACCAAACTCAACCCCCTTGTCCTTCCCTCCTCGTGCTCTCATCTCCCTACTTTACATCTAGGGAACCATTGATCTCATCTCAAAACTCTTGACTAAGAAGAAAATAAAAAAAATGTTAAAGCCCTATAAAACCGTCAAAAAACTCTTTCAATCTGCTAATGACAAATCCAACCAAATGCTTGGCCCAAGGATTTTCCAAATTCCCTGCTCCTGTGGAAAATATTACATAGAACAAACTAGTAGATCCTTCCAAGCCTAACTCAAACAACATAGAAATGATATTACCAACAAACGAATCTCCAAATCAACTATAGGCGAACACTCCTTCAATTCCAAAAATCTCATTTTCTTCGTCAAAACCAAAATCCTAGCCTCAACCCCGCATTACTCCTCTTGACTCATTCGGGAAGCTCTTCAAATCAAAGAACATCCTAATAATTTCAACCGCGAATATGGATACAAACTAAGCCAATATTGGAAACCCACCATTCACCATATTGATCATTAGGTATCCTTCATTCAGTCTCTCTCACTGACCTCTCTCCTCCCCCTCCCTGGCATTATCGCTTTTCTCTGGCTCCTCGATTTCCTGTAACTCTCAATCACCATGAGATCCTTTTGTCTCCTCCCTCTGCTAACCCGCTCTTCCCTCTTATCCTCCCTTCACTTTTCTAAATCCTTCACTGTCCTCTCTACTTTCATTCTTATCTCTTTACCATTTCAAGTGAATTTACATTACAACTTTAACTTAATTTCTATCTTAATCCCTTGATATATGCTTATTTTCCCAAGCGCTACAAACCCTCTGTTCTAGCGTTGTGAAATCTATATTACAAGCTAGGCATTGCTAATCACCTATCCCAACACCTTTTATAGAGACCATTTTCATCAAGTGCTCATCTTCAAATACACTCCTATTTGGTCCGAGATAAAATTTATTTACTTGTGAAATCATTTTGAGTTTTGCAAGAGGATAATGATGTGGTGAACAAGACTTGTCTTGTAACGAGTTGTCTCTTTATTCCTTCATGATTCTTTTGTAGTCTTCTTTTATTTGCTTGACAGTAAGTTACCTTGTCTTATGCCTAGAGGTCAAATGGGTTGATAAACAGATAAAGCTTCATACACAACCATCCTTTGAGAAAGATCATCCTTTAAAACCCTAGTCCTTTGTTTTGCCTATTTTTCCACTTGCATCATTAAATCTTGTGGTAAGATTTTCTTCATATAACATTAATGGATACTCCAAAACAAAATAAGGCTCACAAAGGAGGAGGCATTGTGAGGACTGAGCCCTATTACATGCAATTGTTTGTTTTTGAACCCCTAATCACGGAAGTCTTCCAAAGAGTGGGTTGTTTTAGTTTCTGTCAGAAAATGCAGAGGGGCCACCCTGGGGTGGCTAGGGAATTTGCCCTGAACTTTGATGAACCAATACCAAGCTTGGGACACTAGAACTTGAGGTATATAAAGTGACCATAGCAACAACTACTGAAATACCTAATACCAGGAAAAGATTGTTTAAAGCCATGAATCTAAATGCAACTTTCTCCAAAGAATTCCTCAAACCAGAATATCAAGGAGACAATTTATCAAAAGGAGTTCCTAGGAGCCACATGATTGAAGGTTTTGACAATATGATAAGGGTAATCCAAAGATACTTTACCTGTGAAGGGATATTCAACATGATTTATCAGTACCACATAAGACTTTTGTTGCACTTCACAGGAAAATACCTTATGAATCTGCCTTTTAATTTGTTTAGAAGTATTGGAAAAAATGACTGACATATTCTAGGCTAATTCTAAGACAGTTGATACAAGTGTTTTTCATTCAGGGTTGATTAAAATTCTTGTGATGGAGGAATTAAGGAATAAAAACATTAACTAGGATAAATTCATTGCTTCTTCACACTTTCAATTAAATGTTGCTCCTACTCCACAATCCAAGGTACAAATCCCTCTTCAGGATGATAGTACTGTACACACAGATACAAACAAGAAGAGGAAGAGCACAGGTTTTGTTAAAAATGATGAAACAACTAAGGAGCAGGAAGGAGAAGGAGGATATTATTACTCTCCACATAGGGAGGTTTCACCTAAATGAGCTCCAAAGTCAGTAGAGACTCCATCAACCATAGCCACAGGATCAAAGGGAAGGAGGTTACTTTTCCCTTCACCATCTGTTGAAGATAAAGCGAAGGTTAGGAGACCTGTCACTAGATCATCAACAAAGCAGGAAAGAATTGTAAAACAAGACATGGTGGAAGCTTTAATCAAGAGAAAAAGTAAAGGTAACATTGTACATATTGAGGAATACACCGAGGTTATAAACATAACTAATCCTCCAGAGAACCCTACCTTTAAAAGGCTGAACAAACAACTTAAAGAGGCAAGAGATGAAATTGCTAAATTGAAAAGGGAGGAGTTGGTTGGAAAGAAGAAGCTAAGTGATCTCATGGATATGTATCGTGGGACTCGTGTAAAATCCAAGTTCATTACTAAAAGGTTTAGACCTCTCCACATGAAGCTTAAGAACTTGTACAAACATAATATAACCTACCAAAGTCAGATCAGGGGGATAAATATGGAATTGCATCCTTTCAAGGAGGAGCTGGTCAAGAGGAATTTGGATGTGTTGGCCCAAGTTGCAACAAGAAGGATTTCCAGACTCAGAAAGTAAAAAGGATGAAATTCCTTAAAAGAAAGTTTCAGTTTTGGACAATGCCTATTTCTTGCATTTTGATATTTTGGTGAAGTATGATGCTTATGATTAAGTTTTTCACTCATACACCAGATAATGAGTTTTTTACAACATCTCTAGCTCTGAAAATGGTTTTTTGGATTTTTTGGGTCTCTACTAGATATATATAGCAACTACAGGAGATTTCACATCACTTGGCGTTGTGAATTGGTTTATGCAGTTAGGCGTTGTGAACTTTGTTGCAAACTGACTGATACAATTAGCGCTACAAAATATGTTGCGAACTTATGTTCTGGAGGTTTCAAGAGGATCAATGATTTCCAGATGGATAGAGAAGCATGAGACAACTGCTCGGAGGATAGTTGAAAGCTGGAGGGACACCTGACAGAAGAAGATGCGCTCAAGCAACATTTTATCAAGCCTATTAAAGATGTTAGGGTAGTTTCCAACATTAAGCCTAGTTTTTAGCAGTCAGTTATTTTTGTTGAATAAATGTTGTTACTCTAGCTTCATGATATGGGAATCCTATGCTAGAGAACGAAGTTCGAATTGTACAACTGCCATTCATAAATTAGGCTATAAGAGGGGCATTAGAAGTCATTGTATAGGTTGGAATGGTTGAGATGAGACTCTTTTTATAATGTACTAATGTAACAGAGCCAACCCTGGATTTTTATGTATCCGACTTGAGAATTTTTGTCTAATAGAAGTCAACTTCTTTCTTGCCATCTTGCTTCTCTCTTACTCTGAATTTACTGTCATTGAATGTTTCAATTGATATTTTATAGCTATATTACAATGAAGGTTTGATTGTGATGTTGTTATAAGTGTTCTCGAAGTTTAAGATTTGATTAAGGTAGTTCTTGTGTCCAAGATTTTTCTTCATTGGTCTGCTAGTAATGCCTGATGCTAATAGTAGACTTACTTCATCTTTCTCACTAAAGTCTTCCTTCTATCCACATTAATTTTTAAAACTTTGATCTAAGTTAGAAAATACCTCATTTGTTGATGTATCTTATCTAGAACTTTTTGTGATTTACATTGTTGGGCTGAGTTTTATCCATTTGACCCTTTATCTTAAAACTTACCTTACAAACCTAGTGATGGGTAATGAGGTTGCACTTTAGCAATCAAAGTGTAACTTTCAGTGCTAAGAGTCATCATTAAACATTATTAAGAAAAATAATATTTGATCTTCCTTACTGTTATTAAATATTAAATATTATCAAATATTATCAAATCTTTGCTAGTATTAAATATTATAATTTTGTAATCTCAATGGACACTTTGATCATTATCATTAACTTATGTCCAACGATAATCTCTACTCTCTTATATTTATTTGATACATGGGCACTCTTTAACGTACATCTGAGCTTTTTGGTTGTCCTTGATGATGGGTGGAGTGGTCCCTAATGATGGGTGGAGTGTCCACTCTAAAGATTGGACGTTTAAAAAACAATTACATAGTTATTATCCAAAAACACTAGCAACATTACTTCTACTTGTGGAAAATTAAATCTTCACATTTAAAATAAATCTAAATTAATTATTAAAAATATGTATATTTGTATTATAACAATATTTTTATATAGTAAAGTGATCATTTTTTATGGGCCTCCTTCTGCATGGCAACCCAAGTTTGAAACCTATTGCTAACGAGAAGAGACACTTAAAAATCCAATCATGCTAAGGGTTGTGGTGGCCTAGGGTGGGTGATTTTGATGGGTTGGATGCCCCTGGTCACCATTTCATTTCTTGGTTTCTTAGCCAGAGGCTAGTCCCGAAGGTCACATGCACACTCTAAAAAAAATACTTCTATATAATCTAATTTATGACATCTTGAGTTCATATTGATTATTTTACTGAAAAGCTCAAACCCTATTACCATTGAAGAATCTAGGATTTACTGTAGGCACCATCCTTAAAATAAAAGAAAAGACACTAAAGTTTTTTCTAAAAATTGTTACTTGAAAAAATAATATTAAACATATAATTTTTTTTATTTACAATTTTTTTATCTTTTCATACAATAAAAATATTTTGAATTTTATTTAATTTTAAATTTATAATCATTTTAAAATAAACATAAAAATTATCATCTAATAATTAATCTTCTTTATATAAAATATTTAGTAATTTTAGGAAAGTTAAGAAAACCTATACATAGTTTTAGGAAAGCTAAGAAAGTAAATACATAATAACATGTAACCAAAAAAACAATGATAAATGTACCAACGAAGTCCATCCATTTTACTAATGTGGAATTTCTAAAGTGAATGTGATTTGAAAAACATTCATGACACTTTCTTGAAAGTACCAACGAAGTCCATCCATTTTACTAATGTGGAATTTCTAAAGTGAATGTGATTTGAAAAACATTCATGACACTTTCTTGAGAGTTTATAGAAAGAGATAAAATTATATGTCGAAAAAGATGGAAAAGAAAACTATGGAGAATATGGAGAATTCTATACTCACAATTAGTTAAGTTAATAATAATTGGGTGTGTATTATTTTTTTTTCAGTTTATTGTACTATTAAATTAAATTAAAGATTGAAATAAAACATTACTAATTATTAATTAATTTAATGCATATCATTTATTATAAACAAAAATTCGACTTTCATTTAAATGAATAATATTAACTGATAACAATATTATTATTATAAACATTATATTAATTTATAGATAAGATATGAAACAGGTTGGTTTGATCAAATTCAATGACATGTTAAATTTAGTTAATGTCGAGCACTACGTTAGTTAATTTAGTTAATGACAATTATTTGAGAGATATCCAAAGGTAATCTTCAAAGGTAATCTTGGCTTTATGTAGAATGTCTCCCTCACCGAGAGGAAGTGTTGATGTTTAGGTAGCATCGAAAAGACATTATACTAGATTGATAATTAATAATATGATTATTAATTATTAAGAAATATTATTAATGCAATAATATATTTATAATATAAAGTATAAATATATATAATAAAGTATAAAGTATAAAAATAAAATATATTTATATTATATGTATAATATAATATAAAGTATAAATATAGTTATTACGGAAGGGACTCATTTCTTCATGGATGGTCACCATGGTCACCATATTTTCTTTATATATAAAACACTCATCATTGTAATAAGATATTCATTCACATACAATATCATCTCTTATGAAAAATTCAACAAAAATTGTACCTAATGTTCTCAACCATTGAATCCCTAAAACAACATAAACAATTCCATGGGAATGACATACATTGGAATTTCCAAATTATATTTTCTCATAATTACTTTAATGGTATGGCATTTTCCCACACAATCAATACTCTCTCCATTAACAACCGAAACTTGAAAATTTGTCACTCGATATACAAAACAATTGAGATGTTCTACTAATCATTTTCGATGAAATTATGAATACTACCCAAGTCAATGAACACTATAATTTTTTTTCTTCATAATGTGAAGAACCTTGGTGTGAAACCTCCAAAATCTAAGCCACCTAACCTACATAACCTCATCTAATCTACACAACTTACATGCTAAGCTTCCTTACCTAACCCATTAATATACCTAATTCACATAATGTAGGTGGCCCATAACCTACCCCCACTAACTTATCTAACCCATAAAGCACCTAACCTATCTAATGCAACAGCCTACCTATTCCACCTAACCCATAACATACCCCACTAACATGTAACCTTCTAATAACCGTAAATACAACATCTTTTGTATTTTTTTTATAGGCAACAAAATAAATAGAAAAGTTGTTATTATTCAATTTGACGTTCTTTAAAAAATAGTAACTATAAATAATTATTAAAAAAAGGGAATAAACTTACTTTGCATTTAAGCTCTCTTAAACCTATATTAATCAAATCATATAGATACTTTCTTAAATCTACATCGATGAGTTATAGAGGTAGAAATAAACAAAATTTGAAAATTCTTTATATTAAATGTTGGACACTTTCACGAAAATCGATGCTTTCATCTTCGAAATATAAGAATCTTTTTCAATCTATCATGTAAAAAAATAAAAAATAAAACCTTATGTAAATTGAATATTGGACATTTTCATGAAAATTAATACATTTTATTTTTCAAATATAAAATGTTTTATTAAACTTAATATTAATAAGTTATAAAAAAAAATTAAAAAAAATATATAGATATAAAAAAAAATATATTTATAAAAAAAGATTTAAGATTAAAATTTTTGAAGTATAATTTTTAATCTTTTAAAATAATGTTGAGAGTGTTTTTGGATAATAACTGTGTATCTCGTTTTGAAACGTCCAACTTTTCGAGCGGATACTTCTCCGTTTACAAACTTTTAGCCAAAAACTCGATTAACTCCATTACAAGCTTGGTCACCAAAACCATAAAATCCTCCTCCCTTGATCCTAACATCCAAAAACATATTATTCCTCACAACCCCCCAAACCTGAGGATCTATGGACAACCGACAATTCATAAAAAATACCTCCCTCTCCAACCCATTGCTAGCATTATTGGAGCTCCCACCCAGGCTCTTGTCTGTTTCCTTGTCTACAAGATTCAAACCTTCACTGGGAAAACCTCCTCCATTAAAGACTCCACAGATTTTATTCTTAAAACCAAAACACTTCACCTTGATGAGGAGGACATCATGGTTAGCTTCGATGTAGTCTCCCTTTTTACCAAAATCCTAGTCTTTGAAGCTCTCACCCTGATCTCCAATCTCGTTGATCTTGAAACCTTAAACCTAATCAAAATTTTACTCTCCTCCACCTTCTTCACCTTTAAAGGTGTTTTCTATGAACAAATTGAAGGTACAACCATGGGGTCTCTGTTATTGTCAGTTGTTGCCAACATATTATTGAACATTTCAAAACTTTATCCCTGAACAACTTTCATCTCAAGACCAAATGTTGTTATAAGTTTGTAGATGACACTTTTGTTGTTTGGATGCATGGCCAAGCCAAACTGATATCCTTTTTCAACTACCTTAGAAACCTCTCCCCACACATCCAATTCACTATGGAATCCCAAAAAGACAACTCCATTCCATTTTTAGATGTCCTTATTTCTTGTCTTCCCAATGGATCTCTTTCCCACTAAATTTATGTAAATTCTAACCTTGTACAATATCTACTGCAAACTGATATTCATAAAAGAACAGAAAAGATACAATGGAAAATACAAACATTACACAGAGTTTTTTCACCTGGAAACCCAAACCAGGAAAACCAACATATATTATATTCATACATTGTGTTACATTGTTTACAATACAATATACATATAGGAGCCAACGACATCCAAAACCCTAACCCAATGACCTGGATTAGTCCAAAACCCTAATTTCTTAACCGGAAATAGAAAACCATCGGCAAAAAACCATGTGCCGAAAAACCACCTAAATATCATGTGGTCCCGGAAATATGTCGTCCTGGAAATATGTCGTCCCGGTGTGAAAAAAAAATTCTGGGGCACTGCCCCCGAACCCCTGCGCACTCGGCACAGATGCTCAAACACTCCTTCTCGTGCAAAGAATATAAAACATACCCAACATTCTCCCACTTTTTGTTTTCTTTGCACACAGTGGGTTACAGGGTTACATAGTCAACAATCCAGGGCAACAATGCCCATGGATCCTCTACACCAAGAGAACTTTTTAGTGCTCACAGATTTTGTGAATGAATCTGCAACATTCTTCAAAGTGTCCACCTTCATCAGTGATACTTTATTTTCTTCAATCATGTCTCTCACAAAGTGATATTGAACATCAATGTTCTTTTTCTTTGAATGATACGCAGGGTTCTTTGCAAAGAAAATTGCACTATGACAGTCACACTCTATCCTTACACCTTCTTGTACCAACCCAATACCTGAACACAATATTTGTAACCATACTGCTTCCTTACTTGCATGAGTGGTTGCCATGTATTCAGATTCTGTAGTTGAAAGTGCCACTACAACCTG
>JZKD02S1673638.1:561314-609350 GCA_000966675.3 Picea glauca | reverse complement strand
TGCATGGTTCAGATTTATTGGTACAGGTTTACAGCGGTATATCTCACAGTGATAGTGTGACAGTGGTTCCATCATTCTACTTCTACTTCAGGGTGGCAGGACGGGGCAAGGACAGCTTGTTGTAGCCACCTTCCGGTTATAGCTGGAGAACATTGGGGGTTGTAGCCTTCTTCTGGTTGTAGCCAGATATTTGGGGAGTTAGAGCTTCCCTTAGGTTGTAGCCTGAGAAACTAGGAGGTTGGAGCCTGCTTCCAGTTGCAGATGGAAAACAAAGGAAGTTGGTGCTTCCAATGAATGTAATTCTTCAAGACATATAAGAAAAAGCATTTTGTGGTTTTCTCCCGATTTGGGTTTCCACATAAAACATTGGTGTATTGTGCATGTGTGTGATTGTTTATTTATTACTGCTCATTATTGGATAATAATTCTACATTGATGTAACATTTGAAGAAAAAGGATTATAATTACGTTATTACTGATTCACCCCCCCTCTTAGTAATCCAACACTCCTGGCACTCACTCTTCAAAGTTTCTCTCTCTCTCTCTCTCTCTTGAGTGATTGAGTCTGAAAAAATTCTTCCTTCCCACTCCTTGCATGACCACTGTGCACTCCTTGCACCAGTGTTTCAGAAGAGAAAAAATTGAAACTTATAGAACATCACAGGTTCATTAATTCAATCATGAAATTCACACACATGCATATAAACACATAAAACAAATAACACAACATTACCCAATTAAATCATAGATATGCAAACTCATAAGTTTGAAAGCAATCCTCTTCTATTATATTACTTCAGAGAATATTTGCACATGTTCTTACAGCTCCCATATTATTTTTTACAACTCTCGAACAAGATTTATTTGACAACAACTACAACTCTCTTCAACAACTCTTTTTTTAACAACAACTACAATACTCTTCAAAAACTTTTTTTTCAACAACAACTACAATACTCTTCAACAACTCTTTTTTCAACAACCCCATTTGGGCATAGATTACAAACATTTATACATGGAGGGGCTTCTCAAGCCTTACTTCTAACTACTCTAGTGCTTTCACATCATAATTAAAGAATTCTACCACTAAGGCTTATTACAATAAATGGATAATTAAAACCTATATATGAGTTGATGTTCGATATCTGTAGAATCCTACAGCTAATTAAGGTGATTACAATCTCCTATGATCTCATACAATGGTTCAATACACAAAACATTTAAAGGGATTTTTATTACAACACTTTCAAAATAACAATATGATGCACTCCCCTTGGGATCCAAAACAATTTAAATGTGCACATTGGATGTTGAGTTGTCCTCCACTTGGCCTCATTGAATGTTTATGATGATGCTCTTGCATCATACTCCTATTGAAAAAAATATTCATGGACACATGTCCATGAGCTCCTTCACTGTCTTTCCATGCTTCTGGATATCAGTTCCAGTCATCCAACTAGCATCTTCTACTGGATGGTATTTCCACTTAACCAGATACTCATTATAAATTTTCCTTATAGTCTTCTTAACAATACTCTGTTCTAAAATCTTCTCTATATGTGGCTTCTCTTCTATGGGATTTGTTTCTTCCACTAAATATCCTCCTGACCATCTATCCCTTCTATATAATTCATCCTATAAGGGTATAAGTATGCTACATTGAATATTGGTGATGTTCCAATGTCTTCTGGAAACTCATTTTTGTAAGCATTTGCAACAAATTTTCTGAGGATCTTACAATGTCCTATCTTATTCATATTAAACTTGTTATATTTCCCTTTCAGAAACCTTTACTTCCTTAGATGTGCTAAGACTTTATCTCCAATTTCAAAATTTGCCTCTCTTCTCCTCTGGTCTACGATGATTTTATATCGTCGGCTGCTATTATGTAGTTGTCCTTTGATCTGACCAATAAACTTCTACATCTCTACAGCAAAATCCTCTGCTCCTACGCTTCAAAATTCATCTCGTCTCAAATCTATAAACTATGAAATTCCTTTTGGATGAATCCCATATACTATATGGAATGGAATCTTACTAGTGCTCCTATTTGGTGAGTCGTTATATGAAAACTTTGCTTTGGGTAGAATTTGATCCCACTGGTTATTATGTTTAGTGAACAAACTGCTTAACAGGTTCCCTAAAATTTGATTCACCACCTCATTGTGTCCATCTGTCTGAGGATGATATGTTGAAATGAAATAAAAAATTATCCCCAAATTCTTCCACAAGGTTCTCCAAAAGTGCCCCACAAATTTAGTGTTCTTGTCTGAAACGAAATTTCTGGGCAGCCCATGCAATCTCACAATTTCCTTGAAAAACAAATTTTCTATGTGAGTAGCACCATTGGTTTTGTGACACGGTATGAAATGTGCCATCTTCAAAAATATGTCAACCACCAAAAATATTGAATCACTTCCTCTCTGGGTCCTTGGCAATCCTAGAAGAAAATCCATACTTATAGCATCCCACAACTTGTATGGAATAGTCAATGGTTGATACAATCCAATGTCCTGGTGCTTTCCTTTAGCATACTGGCAGATTTTGCATCTGCCCATGAAATTCTTCACATCAAACCTCATACCCGACCAATAGTATGAAGAACTTAATTGTGTGTATGTTTTATCATGGCCAAAGTGTCTAGCCAATCCTCCACTATGTTTCTTTAGCAAATTATCCCTCATTGAGCATTTCAGGATACATAACTGACTTCCTTTGAACAACAACCCTTCTTGAATCAGATACTCCATCCACTGATTTATATCCCTTAGAAAAGGGTTATCATATGCTTCATGAGCTTCTTTGAGGTCAGGATATTCTTGATACATTTCCTTGAGGTCTTCAAATCCCAAGGTCTCCACTTGAAATTCCTGGAAGATCAAAAATATTCTTCTCAAAGAATCTGCAACTTTGTTAGCACTCCCATTAATATGCTTAATAACAAAAATAAATTTTTGCATGAATTCTACCCATTTGGCATGTGTCTGGTTCAATTTCTCTTGTTTGGTTATAAATTGCAAAGCATGGTTGTCAATATATAAAACAAACTCCTTTGGAATACAATAATGCCTCCATTTTTTCAAGGCTTGTATTACAACATAAAATTCCTTGTCATATGTGGAATATTTCCTCCTAACATCATTCAACTTCTCAATGAAATAAGAAACATGTTTATTTTCTTGACTTAAAACTGTGCCAATGACCACTCCACTAGCATCACATTTTACCTGAAAGGTTTTCTTAAAATATGGAAGAAAAAAAATAGGTTGTTCTATTATCTTGGATTTTAACACTCTAAATCCCTTCTCTCATTTTGTTGTCCAATTAAAAGATTTATTCTCCTTCTTTATGGTGTCCAACATAGGTGCAAAAATGATACTAAAATTCCTGATGAATTTCCTATAAAATCTCGCCAAACCATGAAAAATTCTTACTTCGAACACACTTCTTGGAGAAGGCCAATATCTTATTTCCGTCACCTTCTCTGTATCCATCTTCAATTCATTTGAAAAGATTACGAACCCCAAATATATAAGTTCGGTTTTCATGAAAGAACATTTATTCAAATTCACCAACATCTTCTCTTGCTGCAACCTCCACAAAACCATCTTCAAATGTCTCAAATTATCTTCTTTAGTCTTACTAAAAACTAGAATGTCATCCAAATAAACGATCACAAAATTACCCATAAAAAAATTGAGTACTTCATTCGTCAATATCATGAACATACTCTATACATTTGTTAATCCAAATGACATAACAATCCACTCATACAATCATTCATTATTTTTGAATGTTGTCTTCCATTCATCTCCCTCTCTCATCCGTATCTAATGATAGCCACTCTTCAAGTATATCTTGTAAAAATAACTTGCTCCACTCAATAAATCCATCAAATAATCCATTATGGGTAAAGGGAATCTATACCTGATGGTTATCTTGTTTATGGCTCTAGAATCTGTGCACATTCTCCAACCTCCATCTTTCTTCGGACTCAACATAGTTGGATATCAGTGGCAATCCCGCATCACCCAAAAATATTTCCATTATGCAAATAGGAAGTGTTGGTGGTCCAATTTATTTAGTCCATTTGTTGTAAATTTGAACTTCTAGTTACTCCTACAACTACTCTTACTATGTTGAAACTCGTGCCAAAACTCATGCTGAAACACATGTTGAAACTCGTGTTGAAACTGCCACATATAGTGAAATTTTACAAGTGGCATGCTCAAACTCATGCTGAAACGCGTGTTGAAACTCATGCAAAAAATCACGATATTTCTTCATTTGCAACACTGTGGCCACACACATTTGATTTTACCATGTTGGTATGCATTCATGATGAGCCGTAGCTACCATTAGGTAAAACAAATTTCTACTAAAGGACAAAGCATGACCTGAGGCCGAAAGGAAGTTGAGGTGGTCTGGAAGACAAAGAGACGGTTTGGGTAACAACTCGTTCTTGGAGGGAAGGAAAATCATTTCAGAGTCAAGTAGGAGTTTTAAAAAGAAATAGGGCGCAATATTGAATGGGTTGGTGAACCACGAAGTAAGGAAATCGTAGAAGGTGGACTGGAGAGAAATATTCCAAGTTGGGTGAGAACACATGAAGGGAGAAACAAAATCTCTACCCATACACATAGACCATTACCCTCTAGATGATTTCGTAGTGGTTTTCAGCCATGCAAGTAGCAATTCATGGCTATATTTTAACCGAAGCTCGATGCAATACATAAAATATGTTCTTTGCATTGAATTAATAAATGAATGGTATTGAAATTCGTGGTTTTTTTTGGTGTTTAGTTTCCTGTGGATTTCCTTATTATTTGGCAAAAGTGTTTTTCTTTTTCTTTTCTACTATGGATTATGTAGCAGGGTGTGTGCTGTAATTGCTTGTGTATTCTAGCATATATGTTCTCTACATCATTAACCCACATACTTATCAAGATAATCCATATATAATATACCTAACCCACATATTTATCAAAATAATCCATATATAATAATCGATATTTTGTGTTAACATTTCTAAAAGACATGTCAATTCCTTCATATTTTCCCATTGTCCTCCTCCTCTAGAAAAATGCCATTTATCTTAACTTTGACTTTTCCACTATGTGTGAGTGGCATCCTCAAAGTGACATTATTTCATAACCAACTCTTTGAAATGAGACTACAAACTCCATCCACTTAGTGTAGAAACACATCAAAATGGTCCATACATAATCGATAATCAATATGCGTTCATACTCTTAAAATTCATATCATACTTTGAAAAGCTTATCAACTCCTCCTAATTTAAATTTCCATTGTAGTTTATTTGTTGTATAACATTATTCTCACTAACCATAGTTAGAACAATAAAGACACTGAGTGAAAATTCCATTTTCTTAGCCTACAAACTTAAAAAAATAATCCATACGTAGTTGACAGACAATGAATTTATACTTCTAGAAGGCATATAAGTCCTTCTAATTTAAGTAGACACTATTATTCCTATTCAGGAAAGGTCATTTATCTTAAGTTTGAATGTGATATCTTGGTAAGAGTATCAGGAGTTTGTAATCAACTTCATCTACTTATTCTAAATACATATTTAATTCCTTTGTAGTTTTGAAAAATATATCATTTTTTCTTTTCCTTCTAAGAGATCGTAAATTCAAATCCACAGGGTTAGGGTATGTTATATGTTTAGACTTTAAGAGTCAAATCATTGCACAAAGGGGTTCCCTTTTCCTAGAAACAAAGAGATCTCATATACCAATTTCGTATTTAGCTTGACCATAACCTTAAAATTAAATTATTGTTATTATTATATCTAATATTATTTTAACTAACCATAATTACAATAATAATCAAAATAATAGCTTTGAATTATTATTAATATGTATTAAAACGCGAGACATAGTAGTAACGTCTCTATGTCCTATAACATATAATGTCAAAAGACTCGACATGGTTGATAGAGATGAGACATATGTTACAAATTTGAAAATTATTGCAAAATAATTATTTAAACTATATGAACAAGTGAACTAGTTGAATTTTGAGAGATGGCCAACATGAAGTTATAAATGAAAAATTAATCATGACTTAATAAATTTCGTAAAAGTAGAAAATTAATAATAATTTAATAAGTATAGGGGAAATTAATAATAATTGAATAAATATGGTCAAAATCGCTTCAAATAACATTGGTTGTCATTATGAAACCAAATTAAAATACACATTACGATATGAACATACAGATGGAGCTCTAAAAGATTAGGGTTTACATGCACCAACAACCCTCCTACCCTAACCACATCTGAACTCCTCTACACACCTCTGATCACCTCTACACCCTGGTATTGATCGCCACAGAAGAATGGGAACAGAAAGGGGGGTGAAATCTCCCTCTTGCCACAATGTCAACACCAATTATTCAGAGAACTTGTGGGCGTCCAGACCATCCTTTAAGCTTCCATTTCACCTACGAGACCAATATTTGGATATTAGCAAAAAATTGAACATGGATGTTGAGTCCTCGCATCTAAAAGAAGCTTATGCCCCAAGCCCCGTTTGTGCCTAAATATGTCATCAAAACCACAAGGATAGGGGAACACACACACTTCATGAAAGACCATGCTCTCATAGGAAAATTCCTAGGTCTCTAGCCCTCAGTAAAGGACCTAACTCATTGGATCAAGGCATGGTGGAACCCCAAGGGAGACTATGAGCTTCAACTCAGCTCAAAAGGTTTCTTCACAGTAATATTCTACAACCTGGAAGATAAGGACAAGATCTTTGAAGGGGGGCCATATTTCAACAATTCGGTTGGACTCTACCTCCGCTTCTGGACAGACCGTTTTTGCCCAGAAAAGGAAAACTTTGCATACAGACGGGTATGGATTCACCTCTATTCCCTACCTCAAGAGTTCTGGTTAGAATAAATTTTACTAGGCATAGGAAACACCCTGGGTAAATATGTCAAATCTTCTGAAGCTACCAAATGGAGAAAATACACCTCTTATGCAAGCATATGTGTCTACATGAACATCTCTAAAGCTCTGCCAGGTACAGTTACATTAGAATACCAGGTTGAGGAATGGGCCCAAACCATAGACTATGAACACATTCCTTTCAAATGTCGAAAATTCCATGAACATGGACACCTTTTCAGAGACTACCCTCTCAACACACCCCAAAAAGGGAAGCTGAAGCGAAAACAAAGGAATTATTCACCCAGGCACAAAATTGAAGGAGACAAGCATAGAAGAAGCCCACTACCAACAATGGAAAAAAGAACCCAAATAATAATTTTTTTGAAGCCCTCAACTGCCTCCTAGAGGCAGAAGAAGTGGAAAACCCCCACAAGCATAAGAAAGACCAACTATCACAAGAGTATCAAACTCCAACAAACCAAGAAGATCCATAGAATCACCTAGTCTTAGGGAAAGAACTAGAAAGTGAGGAAGACACAGTCATGGAAATGGATGAGCAGGACCTAGAAAAAATTGGCCTAGACAGGTTAGAAGAAGCACTCAACAAAAAGAATCTTCAAACCTTACCAGAGGACCAACTCAGGAAATTTCACAAAGTATTTCTGAACTCATCAGCAGGGGATACATCAAGGTTAGGTATCCACATAGACCCAAACCAAGATCCAAGAAAAAACCCAAAAGAAAACAAGCAACGAGGTAGAAAATCGACATATCATCTAATAAAGGAAGCAAGAAACTATATGATCAACTCGGGACAGATTCACAAGCTCTCAGAGAGATCCTTTTCCCACCCACCTAATTTTCAACTATGAATATCCTCACCTGGAATATCAGAGGCCTAAATGGAAGATCCGAACAAAGGACTCTCCGAAACTATATCAAAATGGAAGACCCTGATATATTCTTGATACAAGAGACAAAATGTGTAGGGAAAACTATAGAAGACATCATCAAAAGATGCTGGTGTAATTGAGAATCCTATCAAATAGATTCAAAAGGGGCTTCAGGAGGCTTGGACCTATGGAATCCTGTAACATTCATCCTTGATCAAGGATTCTCCACTTAGTGCACCATCACAATGCACTACATAGCCATCGGATCAGACAAGGAAGGAATGATCACAAATGCCTATGGACCGTGGGACAACCAAGACAAAGACCTCTTTCTTCAAAACTTGGCTTACCTAGGTTCCTTAGTGGAGGGAAAGTGATGGATAATAGGGGGCAACTTCAACATGATTCTCACGCTGGAGGAGAAGCGAGGGGGAAAGAATCACTTGGAGTAGGATAACACAAAATTCCAGGAACTCATAGAGAATATTAGACTGGTAGACATCGAGAATAGCAATGGCACCTACACCTGGACCAACAAAAGATCAATACACCACCAAATATCATTCAGGTTTGATCGCTTCCTCATATCAGAAACTCTCTTCTTGGAAGGACCCCTAGTAGACTCCAACATCCTCTCAAAGGATGGTTTGGACCACTGGTCGATTTAGCTCTGGGTTGACACTATTGCCACCCCCACGATTAAACCCTTCAGATTTGAAATTTTTTGGCTCTCCCATCCAGAATTCCAGGAGTTAGCTCATCACTGGTGGAGCATTATGGAAACACAAATGGGTACAAAAATGTATTTCTTCCAGTAAAAGCTCAAACATTTTAAACAACGAGTGTGCAAATGGAACAAAGAGTTATTTGGGAATATTTTCCAGGAGAGGAAATCACTGGAACAAAAACTAGAGAACCTCCAGGCACAATTCATTCAAGGAGGATACACAATCACCCAATAGCAGGAGGAAAGTGAAATCAAAAGGAAACTAGAAGAAAGACACAATCAAGAAGAGATCTTGTGGAGACAAAAATATTGGGTTCAATGGCTCAACGAAGGAGAGAAGAACTTCAAGTTCTTCCATCATTCTATGATCCAAATGTGCCTTATCAATCGCATCATGAAGATGGATGACTCACAAGGAAACACCCTATTAAATCATCAGGAAATAACGCATGAGATGAAAAACTTCTACAAGGATCTCCTCTCAGAACCGTAGGTGGATCGCACCTCAGTAATAGAGAGGGTGATCCAAAACATCCCAACTATAATCACCCAGGAACATAATGAGGCTATCATGACACCAATAATGCAATCAAAAGTGGATCAGGCTATTCAGTAGTTACCCACAGGAAAGGCTCCAAGTCCATATGGTTTCACAACAAACTTCTTCCACTCTTGTTGGTCGATGTTAAGGGAGGAAGTGTGGCAACTGGTGGAGGAATCACACATCTCAAGAAACGTTCTTCCAGCACTAAATGTCACTTTCCTCACCCTATTACTGAAAGAATAAAGAGTCACAAACCCAAGGAACTTCAGACCCATAGCTCTTTGTAACGTGATCTACAAAATCATTTCCAAGGTCATATCTCTAAGACTCAAGACAATTATACCCTTCATCATCTCCAAGGATAAATCAGGATATGTCGAAGGAAGGCTAATCATGGATAGTGTCATTCTTGTCCATGAAATCATTCACTCTCTCAAAATCACTCACAATCCAGGTATGATTCTAAAACTTGACCTTTCAAAATCTTTTGACAAATCAAGATGGCAATATATGAAAGAACTCCTATCGGCTTTCAGCTTCAACAGGGATTGGGTCTCCTAGATAATGAACCTCATTTCCTCAACTTTCTTCTCAATCATCATCTATGGTGTCCCCTCTCAACCCTTCTCCCCCTCCAGAGGGATAAGGCAAGGTGATCCTCTCTCCCCTTTTCTTTTTGTCATAATGGATGAAGAACTAGGATGTTATATCAAGGCCTCAATTCAAAATGGATCCCTCCAAGGCCTCCCTCTTCACGGATTACAACTGACAACCTCCCATAGCCAATTTTTCGATGAAACACTACTAATAAATACCATCACTGCATAAGAAGCATTCAAACTAAGCTCCATCCTCTCTTATTTCAGTGAAGCCTATGGCACCACCTTTAATCTGGCCAAATCACAGCTCTTCTTTTTCAATACTCCTGTGGCAATCCAACATCACCTTTCTCAAATTCTGAATACCCCTGTCTACACTCTACCCTCTCACTACCTGGGACTCCCTCTTTCTGACTCACCATCCAAAAACATCTCCTAGGACTCTCTATACTCTCCATCACCAATCGTCTCAGCCACTGGACCTTTCGCTCCATCAACCTTCCAGCCATAGTCGTTCTCTTAAAGTCAGTCCTACAAGCCATCCCATCTTACCTATTCTTAGCCCTAGCTACCCCCCAATCAGTCATAAAGAAAATACAAAATTTGGAAAGAAAATTTCTATGGCATGGATACAAGACAAACAAAAAATTGGCCTTAGTTAGCTGGGACAAAGTCTGTAATCCTAAATATTTAGGTGGTCTAGGCCTTCGGGACCCTGGTAAATTAAATAGTACCACAAGAGAAAGAATTTGGTGGAGATGGCTCAAAAATCCAATAGAGCTTTGGGAAAAACTCTGGAAATTCAAATATTCCCCAAATATGCACCAAAGTCGACTTTTAAGAATGCAGGGGAAAATTCAGGGCTCCAAAATCGGGAATGCGTCCTAGAAAAAGCGACCACTCATACAAAAACATGCTTTCTAGAAAGTTCTCAATGGTTAGAGTGCTCTATTCTAGACGGATTCTTGGCAGCAAATGCCAGCCCTATGACTGGAATAAATTTTACAACCCTACAAAAATCACATTCAATATATTGCCACTCTCAAAGTGGCAGATCTATGGACATAAACCCCCAACGGCTCTCCCTGGTGAAGATGGAAATCAACTCATCAAGAAATCCAAGTGGCAATGAGTTGTGACCTGCAGCATTGGAAACAATCTACAACCCAAAGGTGAATCAGGAAAAGAACAAACCAAGACATTCTCAGATGGGGATACACTCCTCATGGAAGATTCACATTCAAGGAGGGCTACACTCTTCAAGAGAATTTCCATAACCTTCAGAAAGACAACATCTGGACAACAATATGGAAATCAAAACTTTGGCCCAAAATCTCTACTTTCCTTTGGATTCTACTACAGAAAAATATATTAACCTGGGACAACTGCTAAAGATGAGGTTTCATTGTCCCCTCGATCTCCCATCTTTTTCATCTCTAGGAAGAAACCATGGAGCACCTCCTAAATAACTGTCCACTCAGTGAGAACATCTGGAACCAGGCCACTCATCTTATGAGAAGAACCAAATGAGTTTAAAATAACATCATAAGCACCATTGGGGATTGGGGCTCTGGTCCCTTCAAAATTCCTATCTTGAATAGAGCTTCGAAAATCTTACCAGGCTTCATAGTGTGGCAACTATGGAAAGAGAGGAATAAATGAATCTTTCATTCTTAGCCATCTCCTCCTATCCTCCTCTGGAATACAATCCTCTTACATCTCTAGGAAACTCTTCAGCTACATCTATGGATCAAGGAAGAATTCCACACTGATCTAGGTGAGATCTTGATCCTCAACTCTTGGGGCTTCTCATTTTCACACTCCACCCCTCCTCAACAACCCCCTTTAATTCCAAAAGCCCTCAGTCCCTCTAAGTGGTCCCCCCCCCTGCTAGGATTCCATAAGGTCAATTTTGATGGCACATCAAAAGGAAATCCATGACACTCGGACTATGGAGTGGTCATAAGAAACAACTTGGGCCAAATTAAAATCCTCACTGCAGGAAATATTGGATACGACACCAACAATTCAGCAAAAATATGGGGTCTCATCAAAGGGGTGCAAATTGATCTAGATCAAAACCTCACTTGTTTGATTATTGAAGGAGACTCCAAAATCATAATAGACTTGGTAAAAAAAATCCTGAATGGTAGATATCTAGGGAAAATCACTTCCAGATGGTACCTCCTTTGCCCTCTTCATAGCTTCTAGGCTCTTCTCAGACCTTGTCTAACTCTAACTCCCTCACACATTGGGCAAAGTGCAAGCAAATCTACAGACAGACTGGCCAATGCAGGGGTTGACTTGCTACAAAAAATCATTCTCCAAGATCCAAGGCAGTCCCAAAGCTCTCCCCTCTGGCTCCAATGCGAGGATCCTTCCCAGCTGGATGGAACCAATCTAGACGGGGTGCCACCTTTGTCTACCTAGTTTTCCTTCCGATTCAGAAATGATATGGGGTGAGAGGGAAACCTTTAACATCAGTGCAGATGATCAACAATCGACAGATGATTTTAGGACCTCGACAATCAGGAGTCGCGAGGTCAAAGGATGTTATTTATCAAAGTTGTGAAGTCACTAAAAGTGAGAGTGGATCTAGACCGTTGGTGCTAAAGGCGTTCTGAACCATCGATCTGGCCCCATTGATTTGATGCAAGGAAATTTTGGGAACTTGGCTATCAGGAGTTCGACGCATGAGAGCAACTATCTCCCAAAGTCGTGAAATCAAGAAATGCAAAATCATAATAAGCGAGAGAAGATCAAAACTATTGGATCCAAAAGATATCTGGATCGTAAATCCGGTCCCATGGATATGAAGCGAGAAAATTTTGGGATCTCGACTATTGGGAGTCCAAACCATGAAGGCATCTATTTACCAAAGTCGTGAAATGTGAAATCATGATAAGCAAGAACAGATCCGTATCATTGGTATCAGAAGAGATCTGGACCATCTATCTGGACCCATGGATTTGAAGAAAGAAAATATCTGGATCTCAGCTATCAGGAGTCCAAAGCTCGAAGGAAGCTATTTCCCAAAGTCGCGAAAAGTGAAATTACGAATAGTGAAATCGCGAAAAGCGAGAAAGATCATCGGTACTAGAAGAGATCTAGGTCATCGCTCTGTTCCCATGGACGCAAGGAAAATTTGGGAACTCGGATATCAAGAGTCCGCAACATGGAGGAAGCTATTTTCCCAAGCCGCGAAGTCACGAAACATGAAATCGTGAAATGCGAGAGAAGATCTAAACCATTGATTCCGAGGAAATCTAGACTATCAATCTAGTACTGAAGGACTCACTGATTGTATTTTGGTGTAAGAATATAGGATGAATATCTTTTTTTGTAATATTTCAGTTGGAATTAATATAAGGATCCACTTTTTATTCACAAAAAAAAAACAATGGTTGTCATTATTATATTTTCATTTCAATTTTTAAGTTCTAAGAAAAATTATAGAAATTATAAGATGATTAGTTAATCCATTTAGACCAAAATTTCCAAGGGATAACTTGGAGAACAATGAGCATACGTCTGAGGGAGAACTCGGGGAACAATGAACATTATGTTTGTTATTTTAATATCATTACATTCATTGTAGAATATAAAATTCACAATGGTTCTTTTAGCTTTGATATTTTCTAGGTTAAGTGAGCTAGATAAGGCATTCTAGATTACAATATTGTAGGTAATTTGATGATGAGAAAGAAATTACTATTGAAATTATCTAAAGGATGCCACATATCAGTGTTGAAATATTGTAACTACGAAGAATATTCTAATTATAATTGAGTTAATATCATATAAATCAAATCCCCTTTTGTGGATTGATCATGTCGGGACTTATGTATGACCAAATCCCCTTTTGTGGATTGGTCAAACCCTAGTTAAATGGTGGGATTTGAGAATTCGGCCCCTAGGGCTTATGAAAGCGGTTTTATCCACTAGTTGAAGAAGTCGTCCTAGCTTGGTGAAGATACATAACCCTAGCGACTCCCAGCTAGTATAAATAAGTGAGGATGGGACCTCACTTACTCACTCAGTCACTCATCTAGTGCGCAAGTTTTGTAGGTAGCTGCAGTTGCAAGAAGGAGGAGAGAGAGGCACATGCTCAGTGTTGGATTATCATTAGTGTTTTGGTCTTTATTTTGGCATTATATTGGAAAGTCTATATTAAGGAATTTTTTGCTGGGTTTTCTCCCCCATGAGGGTTTTCTCCCCCATGAGGGTTTCCTAGGATAAAATGTTGTGTACCCCGTGATTGTTTTCTCTCAGTGATCCTGCTTATGATATTATTGTCTAGTAAATTGAAAAGAAATTAATAGTAGCTCTAAATTTAACATGCTTTTAGAGATAAACTGAGTAAAGAACCTTTCACTAGGTAACAAAAAATGTTACTGTTGTTGTACAAGAAAATTAGGGGTTTTTATTGGAAGGGAATTTTTGACTAAAACCCATATAGGGAAGTGCACCCTATCCTAGTGAACTCATTAGCAGCTTGAGCCCACCTTTTCAGTGGACAGAGACTTCGAAAAGTCAAACCCTAATTTTTACTGGTACTAGGAAACCAAAACCAGTACCAGAAGTGTCAGTACAGATTTGCGTAGGTCAATTTTCAAGGGGTAAAACTTGAAATATTTGAAAACATATAGCTCCATCCTACTTACCTCAGCCTAGTGCACCTAGTCCCTAGATCATAATTTCAAAATTTGAAGTTTGAAAAATTAGGGTTTCCTCATTAAACCCTAAGTTGATGTTGCAGTTGCAGTACCAATTGTAGTTGCAGTTGTAGTTGTAGTATCATTTGCAGTTGTAGTTCCATTTCCTTCATGCCATTTGTAGCACTCGTTGCATTTCCAACACCAGCTACAATACCAATTGCAGTGAAATATTTTGTTAAGTGTTAGGACTGTTGTCCTAGTGCACCTTATCCTAGCAAGATATTGTCAAGGGTATGTACTTACATATGTTTAAAATGAATTATTATTCTAAAATGTACTTGCATGAAAAGGGATCTTTTGTCATAGATCCAAAAGGATCTCATATCTAACACATTCAGAGGAATAATGAACCTCGGGTTTGATTATTTTGATATGCATCTATTTATGAAATTATGAACATCTAGGTTGTATTTTGAAGTTATGAACATCATACTAAGAACTGGTCAAAATTAAATTCAAGGTATTAGATTGATTAAAGTTGAGATTATAGAGTTTATTCTCTAACCTAGATTTCTGTCAAGAAGCCATATTATCTCAGTATAGAGGATAGGTTGAACATAATACTTCTCATCTTGAACGAAGGAGTATAGGAAGAAAAACAACAATTCTCATTCTTAAGGACAAGAATCTAGGTTCTAGGCTTTACTGACTAAGTTGATAAGATCTGCAAATGTCAAGTTTGATAACTACCTCAGAGTTGAGATAACAATCCTTAAAAGTTTTATACTTGGTAGCATGTGAGAATTATTGAGATGAATGCTTATTGTAATCACTTACCAGATATAACTAACATCTCCTCTAGGAGAAAATTATTGTTTTGGTCTCAGATCACCATGGAGGAATGATTGAAGAGTGTTTCTCTCATCTTGTATTGTATTTCTTAATTTTGACTCTTGTTCCAAGCAAATCACAAGCAATGGATCTAAAGGAGATACTATTTTTCTCACTATTGCTTTATTATTATTATAAAGAGTATTATTCTTTTTTGTTGTTGTTCCTGTTCTGAACATGACACAAGTGACAACCCTAAGGAATCTATAAGGATGGTTGCAGAGGGAAACATATTAGATGAGACATGAAGAAGATCATGTACATGATCGTATACATTCATGTACCAAAGAAGATGAAGAAGAACCTATTTTTTTCGAGATCCAAAGTATCTCATATGGAGATCAATTGTAATGAACAAAAGGCTCCAAAGATGATCAAACATTAGAATTGGTCAATGAATAATGAATCCACCTTGACAGGGAGAATAATTCATTTGAAGTCTTACTCATATTTTCATTTTCAGACTTGGTATTCAACACCAAGCATATCCAGTAGAGATGATGAAGTCCTTTTAGATTCAGAAGAAATCAATACTCAGAATGATCCTGATCTCAGAGAGGATAAGATGGGAAAATAATACATTCTCCAAGACCGATAGATAGATTACATGAGTTGAGATGACTAGATCATAGCTTCAAATACTTTTAGGAGATTTGAAACCTCCTGGGTATATTCCTTTGTTTCAGTAATAGAGAAGGAATCCAATCAAAAGGATTGGGACATGGATTTTTCCTTAAGACGAGAAAGGCATCCAGTGGTGACTTCCAAGATTGATCTAACAGATCAAGCATGTTGTAGATAATAGTATAAATATGTACAAATCCTGATTTAGTCCAGAGGATTCTACGAGCAAGAGTACATACTCTTAGGTACTATGACGAGACACTTGCTACAACAATCAAAGAAATAGTTCCAGTATTCATGGAGACCACCATAACAACCATGTTTAATATACAATATGATATTCGGGGGGATAAATCCTTATATTTGAGATTGAGTGCCAATTGGTGCAGTACATTAGTTGGGCCATGGAGACATGACTAAAATAGAAGATGTAGTTACCTCCATGAAAGAAGAATATCTACTTTTAGTATCAATTATTGAGCCACTCTTAGTATCAGATGAAGTTGTCTCCGTGATAAAGTAGAGGAGATACTCTTAAGAGTTTAGCAGCTACAGTGATTCTCAACTTCACAGAAGCTATAGGTACAGAGTCTCAGTTCTAGAGAAATAGTTGCAGAGAGAGTAGAGGACATACTCTTAGGTAGTGAGATAGATAATGCTTTGCAGAAATCACATAGAGCTAGCACATGATTGTGCATATGAAGTTGGAGTTGAAGAAAGTGTACCAGGATGGTACAATGTGATGTGAAAAATTGGTTTGAAGTTGAAGATAGAAAGACTCATTTCTACAGGTTGAAGAAGGCTTTGTACGGGTTGAAGCAAGCTCCTAGAGCTTGGTATGATAGAATTGATAGTTTCCTAACGATCTTGGGATTTACCAAGAGTAAATTTGATTCCAAAATTTACTTCAATATTGAAAATGATGGACCAGTTATATTATTTATTTGTGGATGATGTATTCTTGACAGATGAAGAAAATATCATCATATATTGTAAGAACAAGATCGTTGCATATTTTGAGATGAAATACCTTGTGTTACACATTATTTTGGCCACCCTGGTAATATTCTACAAGCATGTGTTTAGGCTCTCAAAAGGATCTTTTGCATGAGAAAAGTAATGGGTTTCTCCCTCCACAAAACTTGTTTTTAGAAGGACGTCCCAGGCTAAGGGTAATACACAGTGCATAAATGCCTGATTTCCGCAGGCTTCCCTTAACCTTGCCTACGGAGTTTTTGCAGGCTGCTCTATAGACAGTGTGCGGCGGTGTTTTAAGACTAAGAAAATGGATGAAGTTCACGAAGGTTCTAGAAGGGAATCTTCTAGAATATGAGGTGGCATTCGTATGGTTGGGATCCTACTGGTTTCTCTGATTTGGTGGGATCATCCTGATCTCTTTAACCATCTCCCTTCCTCCTATATAATGATGGATCTCTCATGGAAAAGGTTAAGAAAATGCATTAAGCAAGAGAAAGTAAGGAATGATTAAGGTTGAATAGGCTGTGAATTGTGTGAGGTACTCTACATTAGATACTTGAAGGCTTCATTTTAGTTTATCAAGTTATTGTGGATCATCTTCATGCGAGCTTAGAGAAAGTGTGTGTTGGAGCAAAGGGCCACCAAAAGGGAACTTAGCGACATAAAGGCTGTTTGGTTGTATCTTCCACTTTCTCTTAATATAATACAATGGAATGTTTCTTTCCCATAAAATCATTCTCATTTTATTACATGATTCCTTGATCACATGTATAAGTCTTCATTGAATATACTATTATTGCTTTCACTTTGGCTGGTTTGTGTTTCATTGTAGGATCAATAGCACAAGAGCACTAGAGCAAAGTAGGGACAACAAAGTCATAAGGAAGCGATATTCAAAGGTATGTTACTCATCCTTTCTTTAACAATAGATTCAATGATTAGAGCTTAGGGAAAGCACCATGTCTTGTCTTGTTTTGTTCTAGATCTAGGTGGATCTAGGGAGATCAGTTTATGTCCGCATTTACCGATATATCCAATAACAAAATTGGCGACTCCACTGGGGAAACGACCTGTTTTTGTTTTTTTGCTGTCCATTTTCTCTTAGCCTACTTTTTTTCATTCTGTGTCAGTTTCTGATTTTGTAAGGGATCAATCCAGACTCTCTGGCCCTGAAAGTTTGCTAAATTTCTTTATCCTCTTTCCAATTTTCTTGTGTTTATAGATGTTTCCGCACTATACTATATATGTCACCTACAGAAATTTTAGATTTCGCATCCTAACTATTTAGGCCAATGTGAACATTCTGCACCCTACCCATTTCTAGCTTGTAGAAACTGGTGATTTCCACATTGTGACCTACTGTTGGCCTGTGACGGTGGATGTAATTTTTTTTGCATTGGGTCTTGATTGTCTTTTGATGTCCAATTTTGCCTTGATCACCCGGGGGGACCTTTTTAGGTCAATATTTGATTGATTGCTGAATTTAAAACTTATTTTTTGATTGGTTGCGAACCCTTCATTATCATTTTGTAAGTTTTTGCTTCTTGTTTTTTATCAACAAGGATATAATCTTTGATTGTAGATTTGGGTGCTTGATTGATTAAAAGTCTTTAATTTGAGTGAGGTTTTGTATTATTTTACATTTTTTGGATTTCTTGTTGATTTGAAAGCTATTGGTTGTTTTCATTTGATAAACACTTTCTTGTCATCTTTGTTTCTATCTTCATTGAAAGTTTGATTTGGGTTTTTGTTGAGTATATCTATTTGTTTTGATTACATTTCCTTTCTTTAGTATACCTCAGATCTAGCTCCAGAAAGGAAAATTAAATTCAATTATATTATTTCATTCTTTTTAAGTAATCATTCATAAAACATCTTTGCATTCAGAACTGAAAGAGAACAAATTGAGAAATTTCATTGCTTATGATTGTTTGGAATTGTAGTTCATTCAAGAAAATAAATTATATTCCGTAGCTTTCATGTTTCTGGAAAGATATCTTCTCCCTATTGTAGATAGAATTCATTGAACAAAAGATTGCATCATTCATATATATTTTCATACTATTGGATCAAGGTCTCTGAAAACATTGGTTTCATCTCCTTCTCCCTTTGGAGTAAACAACAACCTCTAAAAAAAACATTTCGTAATTTAAAATTTTAATTAGTAACTTTTATTTTCTAGGGATCTTTTACACCAACATTAGCTAGGCTAGCACTTTGGAATAGGCTGTGAGACACACTTTCCAAAGAAAAAAACACACAATAGCATCTTATGATAGGGAGTGTTCAAATCCATTTACAACATTTTGTCTTGGGAATCTCTTCTCACACGAGGGTCAAACATGAGTTCGCATTGAGACTGGCAAAGTTACTCACCATACTTTGTTGGTCTTGGTGTAGAGATTGTGTGTATTATGGGGTCCGCTAGAAGGTATACCCACAATGATGAGTGGAAGCATATCAAGTTAATTTTGGGCTAGATACCTTGCCTTTGTGCATGGATCGGACTGTCAACTGTTTCCCCAGGCATCACTATTGTCCTTGGTAGCCTTAGTTGCCTATATTTTTAGGGTCTTACACGAGGTGACTGTGGAGGGGAAATTCTTCACGTGACCTGGAATCAACGTTGGCTAGAATCACTCGGGCTCCTTGGAGGGTATACCCATGATTATGTGTGGGAGCTTGCACCAGGGTGTAAGTCCATTGAGCAGGTTGTCAACATAACTTTGCCACCCGCTCTATCCTAACCCCTTATTTTCTTGACTTTGCAACGTTGGATTTCATCACCAACTAGTGACTTCAAAATAAGAACGTTTTTTTTTCTTGGTTTGATTCCTAGATTTTATTAGCGAGTGTTGTTTTTTTTTGTAGTTTGCCATAGATATTTTTCATAAAATATTTGGCTTAACCAACATCGACCCTCCACGCCATTCACGTAGGGTCCATGGACTTCCTCCCTAAAATATGGAGGATTATCTCCCTCTACCCCCTCATTCACTGGAGGGCTCTCCTCAATAGAGAGAGGTCCAGGACATTGTAACCTCACAAGAGGAAGGTTCCACCTCTTTATAAAGTTTTCAAATTGTTTATGATTTTCTAGAGGCTTTCCACGTTCCTCCTAGATATGAGAGACATATTTTCCAGCTGAATTCATATGGAGAACTTGTTGTTGACACTTCTAGAATACCGACCGGACCCCATTCAGGCCCTAGAGTTGGGGATCCTCTTTGGACTACCGACATATTTAGAATCCCACCTCACATAGTGCGGGACCTTTATGTCTTAGAGGCAGGTGTTGATATACCTATCGTATCAAAAATACCTAAAGTGTCTGCTACCTACACAGTGTCGCCAAACCATTTTTCTGGTGCAACCATCCATATCATCGTCATTCCAGACACATGGTCCGTTGGTCTTAGCTCATATTTTTCTCTCCAAATGGCCCATTCTACTATTGTCCCACAAGTTACGACTATTCCTACTGGGAATGTGGTGGTCAGCCAAGATTCCATTGGCATGCCACTCTCGTCTAGACCTATCCCATCACTTCCTCCTGGTTATCACTCTTTGAATCCTTCCACTGATATCCCTACCTAGGTTCCATCCAGAGTTTTTGGACTTTTTGTTCCACCTGGGTACAATGATTTTGCTGGTTTTGTTCCTACACCTTCCCAGGTCCTATCCGGAGGGTCTTATCCACCTTTTCCCGGGGGATCTGGCCCTAGTGGATCCAATCCAATTGGAAGCACTCATCATCTATTCAATTCTAGTTACCAGATTCCCGTTTGATGGAAATCTAACATTGGGAGGTATCCTCCACTTGAAGGACAACCTCAGGTTGGAGTCTATAACTCATTGTATGGACATAACACATCCATATCACTAACCACCTTTGGAATCTCCTTGCCCAAGGAAATCCACAATCATCCGATCGACAACAACTTCAAAGAAACCCTTTTATACCCCCTCACTCGGGCCAGCCATATCCGGGTTCTTTGGGTTCTACTTGGGGTTCACACGTTCGGTCTAGTGTCCCTTTTCAAGGGAACACTCCCAACCAACCCATCCCTATGGGCTACATGCCTCTACATCCTCGGCCGAATCGGTCAAGACACTCCACATACATGCAAAATGCTTACAGTCCTACTAGTATACCGATGAGACTTCCTCCCCAAAGTCACCAGTACCCTCAAGTGAATAGACAACTTCCTTTTCTAGCCACTTTGGATCTACCCGTCTTGTCTAGAATCTTGAATGATCCTATCTTACATTCTCCCCATTGGCCCATCATACTAGCCAAGCTACTACCCGACATTCCCAAATTTGACGGTAAACTAGGAGAAGACCCAAAGAACCATATCATGACTTTTCACCTTTGGTGCTCGTCCAACTCTTTGATGGATGACTCCATTCTCTTATGACTCTTCCAATGAACTCTCACGGGTTCGACTGCAAAGTGGTACATATAATTACCATGAGGATTCTTTAATGACTTCAAGACCCTCTCCATGGATTTTCTCACACATTACCAATTGCCCATCCGCTATGAGATAGGAACCAAGATTTTGAGTTCCTTTAAGAAATCTTCAACCACCCATATTTTTTATCACATACATGAGTGGAGACGAAGATGAAGTTTGATAAAACTCAACCTTATTGATTAATTATTGGCTGAATGGTTCACTAAATCATTCGCGAATGAAATCTCCTGTGATATTTCCATGGGTGGCATTGTCACTGAAGAGAAGGTGAATAATTGCACTAAGTACCTAGATCTCATTTATTCGCAAACTGAGACTCTTTATGACTTTCTCCCCGATGCTCCTCGCCCTTCTACCACCTCTACCTCAATAACACCAACATCTTCTCATGTTGTTGATGGTATGATTTGCACCTTCAATGCTGATGCTAAATTCACGTCAGCCATTCACACCAATCCCAAATCTCCTGCTTCTAATTCAAAGTGCTTTGACACCTAATCCTTCCAATGAAAAAACTTTTGAGTTTAATTCTGTTCAATCCACCCCTGCCGACAAAAATAAGTCTAAAAAAGGAAAGGGTAAGAGTAAGGAGGATAGAAATAATAATCCGCAATCTGATAAACCTAAGACCTAGTCTGATGATGATAAGGATAATCATAAACCTCGATATCCTTGCCTTATCTGTGGTGATGATCACTACATGAAAAACTGTCCAAGATGCACTGAGGTCACTAAGTTACTTCAAGGGATCAGAAAACCTCCCACACCTGTCGTTTTGTCACAACCTTTCCCTTCTCAACAACAGGCTCAATTGGTCATTCATGACTAACCCTCTCCTTCCACAACTTCATATCTCCTTATGTGTACTGGTAATTCTAACAAGAACGACATTGCCATCACCACTCGAGCCAAATATTATTCTCCTTCAAAGGAGAAAGTTGATGATTTACCACCTCCTTAAACTTCACCTCCCAATGGTCCTCTTCATCTTGAATGATTAGGTTTTGATATAGTTCTTCGTCCTCCTCCAAAGGGAATTGTTCGAAAGTATGCCTTTAATCCTCATGCACAGGCTACTCAAAACTACTGTATTGTAAAAGATCTTGCACAAGCACCCTCTACGATGTCAACTCTCGAGGTCCTTCAAACTTGTCCCGCTCAAAGGAAGGCACTATTAAAGGCCATTGGTGGAATTGATCCCACAGATATGAATTTGATAATCTTTGACTTGGAAGATCACATTCGAAGTCTTATACCTCCTCAGTTAGTGTTTCAGATTCAAGTTGTTGTCGAGAACAAGAACATTAGTAGAACCTTTATTGATGAGGAAACCTTGATGTGCATCATGTCTGTTGCTTGTTGGATATCCATTAAATCTCCCCCCCTCACCGAATCAAACAATACACTTAAGGCTTTCAATGGTTATGTTTTTAAACCCTATAATGTTCTTCCCCCGTTGTCTATTATGTTGGAAGGAAAATTGGTCAACATAGAGGTCGAGTTCTTTGATGCTCCTCTTGACTATAACCTCTTACTTGGCCATAGTTGGATTGATTCCATGTGTGCCATCATTTCAACCATTTTCCATTTATTATGTTTCCCACATCAAGGAAAATTCATTACGGTTGACCAACTGGCCTTTTTCAACTTTGATTCCCATACTAGCAACGTGCCATTTATCTTGAATACACCTCCTGGGTACAAGAATGTTGGTGTGGGTCTCCTAAAAGATGCCACTTTAATGGGTTCCTTCCCAATACCACTACCCGATATTCCACCTCCTTTTGTCGCCTCAATCAACATGATTTATACCTCCGTCCACGAAACCCCCGCGTCTCACGACCCGTGGATAGTACCTGACCCAAATAATTATCTTCGCTATGGTGAATAAATGCCTTTAAGTTTGGTTGAATCCTCTTATCAAGCCATTCAATCAACAACCCCCTCTACTCCCTCTCTTGGTGATTCATCTCTTGATCCATTTCACATAATATTTCTTACGGACGAGATGATCATGACAGTTATGTGCATGGAAGACACCCCATGGGATGATGGACATCATCATTCCATTGTCTTCCTGGAGAAACACACCCTAGAGAGTTACCAACGGATTTCAACTTCATCGACCGTTGTTGTCATTTCCTCTGTTCCTTAGTCAACACAAGATGTTCTTTACGAAGGGAACCTGAGTAATATTTCGCCCACCATTCCTCTTGACATATCCATTAAACCTGGAGTTGTCAAAAATGTTCACATTGGAGCCGCATGTTCTGATGATGAATTCGTCACTTATAAAGCAATTTTTCAAGAATTATGCGATGTTTTTTCTTGGAGTTACGAAGAGATGACGGGTTTTGACCCCGATATCGTTGTGCATGAAATTAAGACCTACCCGAACGCGAAACCCATTCAGTAGAGACTTTATCCGGTCCACCCTTGTAAACCCGCTACTATCAAGCTCGAAGTTGAAAAACTTCTTAAAGTTGACTTTATCTATCCCGTGGATTTAACTGATTGGGTATCCAATCTAGTTCCGGTGAATAAAAAACAAGGAAAGATCTGTGTATGTCTCAATTATAGGGATATTAATAAATCTTGTCTTGAGGAAAATTGTCCAACCCCCTTCGTTGACCAGACCGTTGACGATTGCGCTGGGTGTGAAATATTTTCTTTATTGGATGGTTTCTCTGGTTATAATCAGAATAATATTTTTCCTGTGGATCAACACAAGACTACTTTCATCTGTCCTTGGGGTACCTTTGCCTACCGGAAATTGCCTGTCGGTTTAAAGAACATTGGAGTGAATTTTCAACGCACTATGTCTTATGATTTTCACAATATCAAACACATCCTACAACTATATCTCGATGATCTATTGACCCATTCCATGGACCGCCAAGATCACCTAGCCCATCTCCGAGCCATTTTCATTCGTTGTCATTACTATTGTATCTATTTAAACCCACACAAATGTGTTTTTTGTGTGGATTCCGACCAACTTCTGGGTTTTATTATGTCACTTCATGGAATTAGGGTGGACCCTTTGAAGGTTGAGGATATCCTTAATCTACCTCCTCCTTCTACACTTCGCCAGCTCCAAAGTTTGCAAGGGAAGGAAAACTTTTTGCGTCGATTCATCCCAAATTATTCTGAGTTAACGTTAGGATTTACTCAACTATTGAGGAAGGGTTACAAGTTATTATGGGACAGAACTGCCAACAAAGCCTTTGAATATTTGAAACTTTACCTAACCCATACATCACTACTTTTCCCACCCTATTATAGTTGATCCTATTTCCTCTACCTCATCACTGTGAAATCTACCATTTCCATGGTTTTAGTCCAAGAAGATGATTCACACGATGAACATGTAATTTATTAGTTGAGTCAGAGTCTCACGACTATCGAATCCAAATACCTACATGTGGAAAAACTGGCCTTGGAAGCTGTTCAAGTTGTCCAATGTTTATGTCACTATATCCTATTACGCAGAACCACTATCATTTCCAATTGCAATCCTATGCAGCATATCCTTACGTGCCAATTTCTAGGGGAAAATTACTCCAAATGGCTTATGATTCTCTAGGAGTTCGAATTAGAGTTTGAATGCGCTAAGTCTAGGAAATCATTGGTTTTCTCTGAACTGATATGTGACCTTCCCTCCACCGAGACAAAAAACATGGTAGTTGATTCCTTTCCTGATGAATCCCTTTATATGATCAGTTCTTATGATGCTTGGTATGGAGATATTATCATCTATCTATAGACTCAAAATTTCCGTCCCAACCTTTCTAGCACAGACCGTCGTCGTATACAGTATCAAGCCCATCAATACATCATTCTCGGTGACACTCTTTATCGTCGTGGTGTTGAATCTATTTTCTGACACTGTCTTACCTCTGATGAGGCTGAGAAAGATTTGAATGACTACCACTCTGGAGCATGTGGTGTTCATCTGTCTGGGTATGCCACTGCCCAAAAGATCCTATGAGTCGGGTCCTTCTAGCCTTCTTTGTTTAAAGACTATATTACCACCATCCAGAATTGTCATCCTTGTCAAACATATAATAACAAGATACGATCTCATCCCTCTCCTTTACACCCTATAGTGTCTATTGGTCCTTTTGAAAAATTGGGCATTGACTTCATGACATGCAACCATCACTCGGTCAGGGGGCATGGATACATCATCCTAGCCATGGATTATTTCACTAAATGGGCCGAGGCGATGCCTATATTCGATAACACTGGAAAAACTGTAGCACTTTTCATATTCAATCATATCATCACTCGATTAGGAATCCTGCAAGCTATCATTACTGATCACAATAGCCATTTTCAAAATTTCATGATGTCTGAGCTTACTGAAAAGATGGTCTTTGACATGAAAACTCAACCCCCTATTACCCACATGCCAATGCCCAGGTTGAAGCAATAAACAAAGTTCTTATCACTATGCTTCGACAGATAATAGGAATTCACAAGACAAGTTGTCACACAATGTTGTTTTCAACATTATGGACCTATCAAACATCCGTAAAGTCTACCATGGGGTTTAAACCTTCCCAATTAGTGTATGGTATCAAATCTATCCCACTGATTGAATGTAAGATACCATCTTTGAATCTATCCATTGAACTTCTTCCCAACACCTCTGCCAAAGAGGAATGTCTATTGTACTTGATGCAATTAGATGAAACCCGTCGTGATGCCACCCTGTTTATTGAAACTTAGAAAAAGCATGTTAAAGCCCAATATGATAAGCATGTCAAGCCATGTGTTTTCTCTGAAGGTGATATAGTTCTACTCTATGAATAATATCGTGATTTACTAGGGCCAGAAAATTCAAGGCTATGTGGCGAGGTCCTTATATTGTCAAACGAGTGTTGGAGAAGGAAGCTTATGAGTTAGTGAATTATGATGGCATTCCTTTGAGTGAGACTAGGAATGGGATTTACTTAAAGAAGTACTATGCTTATCCCATATTTACATGAGTTCTTGTATTTTTTTTTTATCATACTATTGTGTGCTACTCTTGTGTGCTTTTTTGTTATTTGGTTTCGATCCCTAGATTCTTACCTTGCATTGTGCTTGGTTTCCAGATGTCGGTGCCTTCACTACCCTACATTGGCTTCGCCGATGGCGCTTTTCGTACTACTCAGAACTTAGCATCTGCTTATTGGGAAATATATGGACCTATAAACAAGTTAATCAGTCTACACGGTGTCTGCCTCAGTTGTGCAACTAACAATATTGTAGAATATAGTGCAGTCATCGAATTGTTGACAAACGCTATTTCACTTGGAATCTGTCACGTTGTTCTAGAACTTGATTCACAATTAGTGGTACTATAGTTAAGTAATGTCTATGCTATCCAAAGTCCTACTTTGTTACAGGTATATCTACAAATTCTCCTCTTGGAACGTTAATTCGATTACATTGATTATTAACATATTCCTATATGTCTAAATACATTAACAGATGCATTAGCTAATTATGTGTTAGACAAACATTTGAGACACATGTAAATCCAACCACAATTTACATTAAAACAAGTAAGCTGATGTTGGCCCTTGGTTATGGAAGGTATTGAAGAACAAGGAAGAAAAGGTGAAAAGTGAACTTCGCAGGAGACACAGTGATTGTCACTGGGTCGAAGTGAGAAAAAGAGAAGAAAAGATGGGGCGAAGTTTGGAAAAGCAAGCCATTGGACGAAAGGATCGAGGATGATAGATAAGCAAGGAATATGGATCGAGGATAGATCAACAAGTGAGAAAATCCATCATTATCACTGCATGGGAAGAAAGGAAAGACAAGCAGGAGAAGCTCAAAAAAGGCAAGTCAAGTTGACCTAGGGTTTTAGACACCTAGGGTTTTGGCACCTACATTTCGGCTTAAGGATGTTGGTGAATTATTTTAATGTATAAATAAAGGTCAATAGGACCTAGGTTGGGTTGGTAGGATATTGTTGTTGATATAGCTCTATTGTAGTGTGTGAGAGATCATTGTATTGTGAGAGAGAAGTGTTGAGAGAGAGAGAGCCTTCTGGTATTGTAATATCTTCAGCTGTGTGTGAAGGTCAAGTCCTGCAACTGGGTGCGTAGGAAAGGGAGAGAAAGAGAGAAGAGAAAGAAGATATGCTAACTGAGAGCGCAAACAAGAACTGTATGATTTACCTTAATAAATCATAAGTACAGTTTTGTGAACGCAGTCCTAGAGAGAGGGTGAACCACACACATCTTGTGTTGTGCTTGATTGATTCTTTGATCTCTGTCACTATTATATCATTATTTACATTGTTGTGTTGGATCATATTTGTAGCTGTGCAGGGTAGATCTAGCTTGATAAGTGATAGATGCATGTTGTGCTGCTATTGAACTAGATCCACTTGATATTCCCCTTGTTGTAGACATCTCTGTCCTGCAACCCCCTCATAGCTTCTTTGGGTGAGACTGCATCTACTTCATAGGTGTTGCTGAAAGGGCCAGTAGTTGGGGCTTCTTGGTGTGCTCTTGGAGTGAACCTTGGGTCTTCCCCTATGCCAACAAATGGTTTCGTTGCTGGGACAAGAATCTTCTTGAGGGAATGTCAAGGTGGTTCCCATCGAAGACAAAGATTCAAAAGTGGATAGAGGATCAAGAGAGGGACTTCGCTGAAGCCTAGAACAACAACCCTAATCTTAGTATAGAGGATTGTTGGAGAAATATATCTTTACCGATATACACGAGATCTTCTTTAGAGGAATCCACCAAGAGCTATATGAGTGGCTAGCTAGACTAGCAAATACCCAGTTCAAGATCCGATCTAGACCTCCTGTGGTTTGGAAGTGGGAGTTTATCAAGAAGGTAAAAAGATTTGATAACATTGTATCAAGAGCAGTAGATCATTGGTTTTATAGTACAATTGGAGGGTACATCATAGAGTTTGTTGTTGACAGAGTAGATTCATACAACCGAGCGGAAATATATTTCTTTAAGGGACCCAGAGGAAATTTTTTACAATTCCTGAAGTTGAGACTCAAGATGATGTTGCATGAGAAGAACATCTTGAAGATATAGTAGATTGAGAAGATTTGAAAAGGATAATGTTTGAGAATTCAGACAGTGAAAATGACACAAAATCTAGACATATGCACAATGGGAAAGTATTCTGAAGGGTTCACCTTGAGAACTATTTAAGAAAAACTAGGGGGAAGAGGGTTGTATAGTGGAGAAGAGGCAGATATGACAGACGAAGAACATTTAGAACCCACCAGAGAAGAAGAAGGGGAAGCTGAAGAACTTCACCAGAACGAGCCATAAACCTCAAGAATTGTGCATACCATTGAAGTAAGTACTATTAACCCTCCAATTGCCTCAACAATGATAAGTAATCAAAATAGTCAGAATCACTAGAGTCCATAGAGTACTATTACTAGCAGTTCAACATCTACTCAGACAAGAAACCTAGGTAGCTCTATGGCAGATGAGATGAGGCTTCCTATCTTTAGAGGAGATGGATATGAAGATATTGATTAAGACTGGTTCCTATGTGAGGCCATATGGAACATTAAGAATGTCACAGATGAAGCTGTAAAAAGAAACTAGTTTAGCACTACACTGAGGGATCATGCATTGAGCTGGTACATGAAGCTTGTCCAAGGAATTGCACAACCTAATCCACTGAATGAAATCAAGAACACACTGATTGCAGAGTTTAAGAAACCTAAGTCGGAGTCTCAATGTATTACAGAGATGAAAGAGATCAAGACAAAGGTAGCCGAACCTATTTGGGAGTTCGATCAGAAATTCAAGACCCTAATAGGAAGATTGACCTTTAAGATCCCAGATGAGCAGAACAAATAATGGTTCATCACTTCCCTCTTGCCACATATTAGAGTTCCCCTGATGCAATACAAGATTGTTTCATAGGAAAAAGCATTGGAAATCGCTATGAAGCTTGAATCAACCCCTATGGGAGAATCCATCTTAGGTATGAGTTAGATCTTGAGTAAGCTAACTAGTTTATCTCTACAGGTCGAAGACATGAAGAAATACAAGGGAAAAGACAAAAGAGAATATTTTTGGTGTGTTAGATGCAGATCAGAAGGTCGTGACAAGAAACACTTCCCTCTATTCAATGAATACTTGGCTTCCGGAGCTCTGAGCCCCTTGAAGCAAGTCACCTTACCTTGGTGCGAGGTATGAAGAAACATACATCATACTGGTGAGTGATACTACATGAAAAATTATGTCCAAACACCCACAAATTTATATTTCACATTCTGTAAGTCTATGGGGCACTGATCCGAAAATATCTTTTAATGATTGTGGTTGAGTTATTATTTGCATGTGTTAATTAACCATTTAAGAAGCTGAATGAAAGAGGATGAATTTAATGAAGTAACATAGAAGCAATAAAAAAATATATAGATCTTACCTAAAGCAATAAGAAAATAAAACCATAACAAGAGCAGTGATAACAGAGTTTGACACAAAATTGCCTACGTCTCCGGGCCTTTGTCTCAGTGGGAGAGGCTTCTTTATTAATTATTCAATGCTTTAAAAGTACAACAAAAGTACATAAAATCGATCTCATACTGGTCTCACTGTGTTCTTCTTGACCTCAGAAATCCAACACAACTGACGACACTAAAAAAGACTGAGTGTAGCTCCCAGAAATAGCCCGCAAGCATCTGCTCCTCAACAACTTCCCTGCATAAAAATGGATTTGGCTTGGATTTTATTAAACATAAATTGGATATTACTATCCTCCATGGCCTCAAACAGGCCTGGTTTATATAGATCTAAATTTGGTTATCATTCCCCAATTTTCTCCCAAAATCTGGGCTCAAAAAGTGTCCAATATCTCCCAATAATGGCCAAAATCCACTATTACAGGCTTAAAAACAATAAAAAATCCAAACTGTATAGTTAAAAACCCACTTTATGAAATAATAAAGGGCCTATCCCCCTAGACTAGTGTGCACCCCCTATTAATGGTCATATGGCATCTTAATATGGCCAAGTGCCAAGCCAAAGGGCTGTGTGTTGGCCTCCTGCATGTTGAACACTTGGTCGCATGAGTGGTAAGTGTAACAACCCTTAACCAAGGGCTATATTCGTGCTGACTTGTTGGTTGAAAGAAAACCCCCACACCCTTATTCCTAGTGGTTATATGTAATAACAAAAGCCATGGGTTGGGGCTTAGCCCCAGCATCTTTCTATCCCCATTCACAATACATACACTTTATTTAAAATTAAACAACAATGTTCTAACAAGTAATGTGCATGGCGCATTGGTTACTGGGCCATTGTTAAAGATTTACGTTCGTGTGGAGGTCACTGGTTCAATTCCTGCCCATTCCCAAAATAAGTTTTCCAATGAACCTAATGTCCAACCAATGGGTGCCACGTGGCCACCCATCTTTGGGCCACATGACACCCCACCATTTGTTGTCCTCCAATGACACATGTCAACATGCTATTGGTCCTTGTCACTATCCATTCAACCTAGAAACTTGCCACATGTCACCTCTTCCACTACCACGTGTCACCTCCATAGAGTTCCACGTCACCCTTTGACTGTTGATTTTTTTTTTACTTTTTTCCTGCTTGGAAAAACGGTCAGAGTGCAATAAATCTCGCATACATAGTATGTTTGAGAAAGTAAATATATGGACGAAATTAGCGTGAATTGGTTTCATATGATTATAAGAAATTTGATTTTTTAGCCTTTTTTGCACCTGGGAAGCCTCTTGGATCTGATTCTAGATCATGCACGATGATAGGGATTGTAGGGCCTATGACCTTATGCATGAGAGGTCGAGAGACATATATAAAATCCAAGGTGAAGTACAGCAAGAAGGAAACACTACGCAATATAACTCCCTTGGGAGAGGAAACTACAATCCTCGTGGTGGATTCAGAGGAAGAGGAGGAGGAGGAGGCATGAGTCGAGGTCAAGGATAGATCATCTGTTATAATTGCGCACAACCAGGACACCTTGCAAGGGATTGTCAGAACCCTTGTACCACTTCCAGTTACTGCAGCTCATTTGACCATGTTATATAGGATTTTCCTATACTGCTAGCTAAGCTTTAGGAAGGACGAGGACCCCAACAAAACCCACAAGTGAAATTGATCTATGTTGAACCTCGCGGAGACGATCCTAGAGTCATTTTTATTACTTGAGGAGGAATTCTTACAGGAGAATACATAATGACTCATGGAAAGATTACAGAAGACTCAGGTATCAGGAAAGTTGCACATAAGACCCAAAATTTTGATGCGAAGAGAGAAAGACAAATCTTTGAGGAAGAAAGGAAAGAATTCAAAGGAGATCAAGGTTCCTCATCAAAGACACGACCAGAAATAAGAGAATATGGAATGCCTTAGGCATTTGATCAGTCGGTTTTGCCAAAACAAGGAAAAGAGGTAAGTAAGCTCATCGAATTTTTATACACTTGTATTAAGTTGATTCAGGATGAAAATGTTGTGCAAGATCTACAAAACTTAATCAGGCAGTACGAGCTAGGAAAGATAGACCCCTTATTGAATAGGAAAATAAACCAAATTGGTAAGAAGATAAGGAAAAATAAATAATTACACTGGAATGCTCAAATAGGAGAATATGATATAGATTATGTGGTCCTCGACTTAGCGTCGGAGGTCAATGTCATGACGAAGCAAACTTGGGCACTGATGGGGAAACGAAAATTGATCTATTCCCCTATCAGAATTAGGATGGCTAATCAGCAAGCTATCAACCCATTTGTATGATTGGAGCATGTCCCTATGGACATCGACAGGGTAAGAAAATTTGCATATTTTGAGGTAATTGAGATAGTCGATGACAGTTTCCCTTACCCTGCGTTGTTAGGAATTGATTGAGCCTTTAACAATTCCACTATAGTTGATTTAAAGAAATGACTTATGAAATTTGAAAGAGATGGCCTTCAGGTCATTACACCCTTAGATCCAGATGAGGGTCTGTGATACACAGAGCCCATCAGAGAAGAAGACCATGCATACGGATTGGAAAACATCTACAAACTAACAACCAGACAATAGGATTACATCAACCCTACAACCAATGGGAATCTAAGTTGGCGAAGTGATAACACATGCTTATCAGACTCAAAATAAGCACTAGAGAATTGGTAGAATAAGATGTTTGAAGTATCTACAAGATGATGTGCTATATTAACCATAGATGTTCATTGGATCGGCACAACAATGAGTAACTTACTCACATTTAATGGTTTGAATCCTTTAGAATCCTTCCTATCAGACTTTGAATCAAATGTACCAAAAAAACAACGATTGTTGGCAATGGATGAGGCCCTAAAATTCACACCAACAAGGTGGTGGGGGATGCAAAAAATTAACATTACATACAGGACACAATGCCGAATTTTGATGACAGTGCGGTTCTTAACACAAGTAGTAGGATGTGAAGCAAGGTACACAAGTCAAAGTTTCCCAAAGGACCATGTGCGAAGATGCGAAGAGGCCTGTAGTCAATTTCCCTGAGAAAAATGGGTGCAGGGATTCATTAACACACTGGACACAACCCCTATCAACTGGTACCTTCAAGAGGAGTTGTGCCTCATCACTGCAGACTGGGAAGGTATGATTCAGAATTTTGTAACCACCTTTTTATTTGAAAGTGAATATCCATCAGTAGATCAAGCACTTCATATTGTGAGACAAAAGGTCTTTGAAGAGGCATCTAGCCTCCCTATGGAACAAGAAGAGGACGAATGGACTGCACCTCTCCAAAAATTGCAGAGTTGCTACCAAATCAATGTCGACGATGATGATCCCAAGAAGGTAAGCATCATTGAAACATAAGGCCAAAGAGATGTGGAAGGACCAGAAGTTGAGATACCATTTATTGGTCAGCCAATCAAGATTAAAAAATTCAACATTGGGACAGAGGAGACATCGAAGCTTGCCAATGTTGGAGATTATTGGGATGTTGCTACCATTGACAAGATTATAGAATTGTTGCATGAGTATCAGGACTTATTTCTGACCAAGTTCAATGATATAAAGGGTATCAAAGGTTCTATTTGAGAGATGAGGATCCCTTTGAAACTAGGTGTGAAACCCGTCAAGTAAAGACCCTATAGGTTGAACCCAAAATAAAAAAGAAAAAGTGAAGATCGATCTCGACAGAATGCTGGAAGCAGGTATTATTGAACCTGTCGAAGAATCAGAGTGGATTAGTTCTATGGTAGTACAAGACAAAAAGACAGGTAAGATTAGGATATGTGTGGATCTCAGGAAGTTGAATGATGCTTGTTTGCATGACCCCTTCCCTACACCATTCACTGATGAAGTGTTAGACAATGTGGGAGGCCAGAGGGTATATTCTTTTACAGATGGATTTTTAGGATACCATCAGATTTGGATTGCTAAGGAAGATCGCCAAAAGACCAAGTTTTCTATAGAATGGGGGTCTTATCAGTATACAATAATGCCATTTTGACTGAAGAATACCCCAACCATATTTTCCAGGGTGGTGGTCGAAGTGTTCAAATAATTTTTGCATAAATCTTTAGAAGTATATTTTGATGACTAGACTGTGTTTAGTTTGTTAAAAAACCATATTGAATGTCTAAGGCTAATGTTGGATAAATGCAGACAGTGTCAAATTACTTTGAATTTGAAGAAGTGCATCTTCTTCTCACCATTTGGAGTACTATTAGGCCATATTGTATGCAAGCAAGGATTGGTGATTGATCCATCTAAAATTGCCATTATCGTTGATTTGTCGCCTCCTACTTCGGTCAAACAATTGCACACTATGCTAGGACATACTAGTTATTACAGGAAATTCATCAAAGGATATGCACATATTACAAAACCTATGGAGAAGCTTTTGAAAAAAGACTTCCAGTTTAGCTGGATAGAATAATGTCAGATGAGCTTTGACACACTAAAACAAAAGATGGTTACTGCGCTTATTCTGGTTTTTCCATATTGGAGAAAATAATTTCATGTGCATGTTGATGTGTGTTCCATTGCTTTGGGAGATATGTTAGCACAACCTAGATAAGGGGACATTGACCATCCGTTATATTTTTCTAGCTGGAAGATATCTACAATTGAAGTTAATTACACCACTATCGAGAGAGAAGGATTAGCCATGGTGTACACGCTGCAGAAATTCTACCACTACTTGTTGGGAGGACACTTTAAAATGTTCATAGATCACTCTGTGCTAAATTAGCTAGTCAACAAGCTAGTGTTGGGGGGTTGAATATGAAAATGGCTTTTCCTGTTTCAAGAATATGATTTTTAGATCATGGTTAAGCCTAGAAGAATGAACAAGGGCCCTGACCACTTGTCAAGGTTGGAACATGGCGAAGAAACCACCAGTTTGGAGGATACACTGCTGAATGCACAACTTCTCACCGTTAGAAATATTGATGAAAACTTCATAGACATAGTATAGTTCCTGTCAACAGGAATGACACCTAGTGAGTATACAATTCCCCAGAAGAAACAACTAGGGGTGGGCGCTGCAGAATTTTCAATGATAGTTGGTCAGCTATAAAAGATGGGACCTGATGAGATATTAAGGAGGTGTGTTATGGAGACCGAGCGACCATTGATCCTCGCAGAAGCTCATGAAGGAATTGTAGGATAAGATTATGCAGTGAAATAAACTACACAGAAGGTTCTGAGAACTGGCCTTTGGTGGCCTACCTTACACAGAGATGTTAAAGATTATGCCAGAGCCTGTGATGTATGCTAGAGAGTTGGAAAACCATCCCGAAGAGTTGAAATGATGTTAGTACTGCAAATGACCCTACAAGCATTTGAAAAATAGGCCACTAACTTTGTGGGACCTATAAACCCACCAGGGAAGCACACAGGAGCAAGGTACATAATCACTACGACAAAATACTTGACTAGATGGGTTGAAGCAAGAGCAGTAAAGGATTGTAGTGAAACTACAGTTGCGCATTTTATATTTGATGACATAATAACTAGGTTTGGATGCCCCAAGATCCTTATGAGTGATCAAGGCACACACTTCATCAATAAGATAGTTGAATCACTGACTGAAGAATTTGCAGTCCACCATCAGAAGATTACACCTTACCATCCACAAGAAAATAGAATAGTTGAGGCATTCAAAATGATATTGGAGATCGCACTGAAAAAGATTTGAAGTGTGAATAGGGATGACTGGGATTTAAGAGTGCCTGCAGTACTATGGGCCTATAGAACCACTTGCAAGAAATTAACAATGCAGACCCCTTTCAAGTTGGTTTATGGTCTTGAAGTTATTGTCCCGATGGAATACTTGGTGCCAAGCTTAAGAATTGTTGTATTTAAAGACATGGATGATACTGGCGATGTTTGCAAGAGGATTACACAGTTTGTTGAACTGGAAGAAGACATATTTATTTTAGGTTTCCACCAGCAAGTTCGGAAGGGAAGAGAAAATTCCTATCATGGTAGGCACATAAAAAAGAAGGCATTCAAGTAGGGTGATTTAGTATTGTTGTATGACAATAAGTTTACAAAACATCTAGATAAGTTTAGAACGCACTGGCTTGGGCCATATGAGATCACTTATGTTACAGAAGGAGGTGTTGTGCAATTGAAGACATTGAATGGAGAATGGAAGGAAGGATTAGTGAATGGGATTCGGATGAAGTTGTATTATGACAACCAACTGCCTCACAACTATCAGTAATAAGCATAAAAGAAAGGGTCGAGGTACCAGGTGCAGTTGAAAATGGGTACCAGACACAGAAAAGAAAGTGTGTAGAAGGAAGAAAGGCATGGAGCAGAAAGAAAAGGCTACACTGCCCAGTCTACAAGTCAAAGTAGAATAGAAGGATTAGATCTGAAGTGCCTCGGGATGCGTCACAAGTGAGTGTTAGGGGCCTGTTGGCCCTTGGTTATGGAAGAAAGCAAAGAACAAGGAAGAAAAGGTGAAAAGAGAACTTCACAGGAGATAGGCTGTCAAAGCCTGGAAAAAAAGGGTCAAGTTGACCTAGGGTTTTGGAAACCTAGGGTTTTGGAAACCTAGGGTTTTGGAAACCTAGGGTTTTGGAAACCTAGGGTTTTGGAAACCTAGGGTTTTGGTATCTAGGGTTTTGGCACCTAGGTTTTAGCTTAAGGTTGTCAGTGAAGTATTGTAATGTATAAATAAAGTTCAAGAGGACTTGGGTTGGGTTGGTATGATATTGTTGTTGATCTAGCTCTATTGTAGTGTGTGAGAAATCATTGTATTGTGAGAGAGAAGTGTTGAGAGAGAGAGAGCCTTCTGGTATTGTAATATGTTCAACTGTGTGCAAAGGTCAAGTCCCACAGCTGGGTGCGTAGGAAGGCAAGAGAAAGAGAGAAGAGAAAGAAGATCTGCTAACTGGGAGCACAGACAAGAACTGTATTCTTTACCCTAATAAATCATAAGCACAGTTATGCGGATATAGCCCTAGAGAGAGGGTGAACCACATACATCTTGTGTTGTGTGTGATTGATTCTTTGATCTATGTCACTGTTATATCATTATTTGCATTTTTGTGTTATATCAGATCTATAGCTATACAGGGTAGATCTAGCTTGATGAGTGATAGATGCATGTTGTGCTGCTGTTGAACTAGATCCACTTGATATTCCCCTAGTTGTAGACATCTCTGTCTTGCACCCCCCTCATAACTGCTTCGGGTGAGACTGCATCTGCTTCACAGGTGTTGTTGAAAGGGGCAGTAGCTAGGGCTTGTTGGTGTGCTCTTGGAGTGAACCTTGGGTCTTCCCCTATGCCAACAGCCAGTAGAAGTCTCATGTATATATATAACGATAAAAGTGTTTTACAAAAAGGTGTTTTCGTCCGAAGACCAAAAATATCAAAATGAGAAGCACTTGGCTTCATATACAAAATAGCATCAAGTATGTTTCTCACGGTATCACACTACTTCCCGTGCTACCCTACAAAGTAGTTGACTAAGTGAACCATATACGCCCACAGTATGGCACTGATAATGTCTCGAAATCTCATCGATGGAGATGTTCGGGATATCTGCTGTCAATCCCTCTTGGTTATGCTCAACCGCCTCATAATCACCAGCTTCTCATTATGATACCATGAATGCTTCCCCTCTTCTATGAATAGGGGATGTACTTGGAGGCCAGTGTGGCCCTACATATACATTGTCAAAAATGTTTGATTAGTCATTGGATTGAAAGCATAAAAAAAAGTTTATATTTCAAAATTCACAAAAACATCATAAAAACAAAATGTATTTCTTACCTAGGTATCCCCACTAAAAATCCTTAGGTAGAACCAAGTCAGGGTCACCTTTGAAATCCAACCCAACATAGGCATAATCGTTTACCATCAGAAGTTGAGGCCTCAATCAGTAAAAAAATACATCATTATACTTCACGATGGGGCCGACCACATGCCGGGCCATGAGCTCACACCACCTCTTCATCCTTGGATACATTGGGGACGATATGCCTCACTTTACCTGTAAATGTAAATGGGGGACCCTCTCTAGGAATAAATAAACTAAGATAGACCCATATCCAAATTGTTGCAGGTCCCCTTTCTTTCATTTTGTCAACTGTGTCTTCATGCTACAAAGAACTTTGTCGCTCCAGTTAAAAACCCGAGGCTCCATGCACTCCACTGCGTATTGAAAGTAGCTTTGGAGGTCCATGTGAGGAGATTCACTCCCCACCATATGTGAAATGGTAAAAGTAATAGTCTGGAGTGGTAAATCCTGGACACCCATGATGGGAAATTTTCCCTTGCGTTTCTCTACCTCGAGATCACAGTATCGATCGAGATACTCACTCATTGGTAGACCACCACCTCCGCCTCCTGTCAAAGCCACATGATATCCAAAACAAGATAACCCCATCAAGAAATATATATCCTTGATATCTAAAGATAGTGTGTGGGCACCCACATGGAACACTTGTTGGTCCACATCCCACATGTGGACCAGGTACTCCAACAACCTCATTTGGGCCCTCATGCCCTGGATTTTGAAGAACTTTAGTAACCCAAACTATCGGAGGGAATTTACGATACTCTGATCATTCAAGGAAAAGAAATCATCATCTTCGTGTTCCCTCTCCCTCCACTACAACATTTTGATGATCAAAAACCTTCATTGGGACAATAAAGGGAAATTAAAATCCTCATTTGTTGCTTTGAAATTTTTTTGTTGGCTAAACGCGTGTGAAGAAATTTTGATTTTCGTCCACCACAGGTGGAGTATTACACATAGTGCAGGGTTTCTGCAGCTGAACCAAAATTCTCCTATGGAAACCCATGGTTTTCACAGGTCCTGACATCGGTCACCTGTGGCGGCCCCTGTGCGCACATATCGACCTAAAATTCAACTCAAAAATCAATTTTACACCAATAAAAATGAAATTTAATCCATTGAAAAGTAAGATGACAAGGAGATTATCATTTTGATGAAAGCCATTTTTTTAATGGTCTCATGTACCTCTCACAATCGACAATCAAAGTCTGAGGTAAAAATAGGGTTTCTAGGCAAGTTTTGGGCAAAATGAAAATGAAATAGTAAAAAAGATATTTTACCTATATTTATTTCATTTTTTACTTTTTCTATTAATATTTCATATTATTTTATGCATTTTCTCCAAAACCTAAAGGTCTAATGGTCTCGTGAGTGTTTTTTTTTCTCGCAGATGGAAGAACTAGGATCCTGAACAATGAAATACATATATTTTTATTGATTTGTTTTTCTGTTTGTCACATGTACAAGTACTTTTTAAGTTTTTTCAGAAAAACCTCGAGCCTAGTCTTTGTTTGTTCTTGTGCTAAAAAATCTATGAGAATGCAACCGAGTATACTTTTTTCGTATTTTCGTACTCGTCACGGTAAAAGAAAAAAAAAATGAAGCTAATGGAGTATCCTTTAAGCTCTTTTCATGCTCCATAAAAACAAAAAGATTGTCGAGCGACCTTGTTCTTTTCATGCTTGTAAAAGTATTTGAAGAAAACGTTTGATGGGCGATAGTTTATCACTTTTTCAGTCTCATCGAACTACTTTACGAAAAGGAACTGAGAGAGTTTTCTTTAAGTGTTTTTTAGACACTCTAAACATGAAAAACCCCAAGTTTTCAATCTTTGGACTCATTAAACAAAGATTGAAAGACCCATATGGGACTGAACCACTCCTTCTTAGGGTTCGTTAAACATACTTCGAGGGACTCATCCAAAGTATGAGCTTACATCAACAAGAATATATTATCCTCATCAATTTTGCGTAAAATCAAAGAGGTACTCTCCAGAAATGGTGGGGAAAAATTTGGGAAAGAAATGTGTCTCATTATTTATTTTAGTGGTAGTAGTAGTCACTCTTGAACATGACAACCCCTTTGTCATTGAACCCAGGTTGGGAAATTCATTTGTCTCTCGTATGACCTTCTACAAGTTCATATCTTGGGTCGTCTTTTAGTCAATGTTGCCAAGACCATTGTCGTGTCGTTCATATGTTCAAGAGAAGTCCAACCTTGCACAAGCCTTCTATCGATTTGACCATCTGCAGTTATCAATTCTTACCATGTTGACCTTCCTGTGTCAGTTTAAAATTATCTTCACACTTTGATCTACCTTAAATCTGTTACCTTTTTTGTGTCATTGATGGGGGATACATCAAGGCCCTCATGTGATGAGTCTTTTCCTATCGAATTCAACTCATCATCCGAGAATAAGACTTAGAAATCATTTAGTACTTTAAATCTCGCATGCCTCAATGGCATCTTTCTTTGCTTTCAATAGTGGACTCACATCATTGGTCGCTGATCAAGAGATTCTATCAAGTGCTCGACTTCATCTCATTCATTTTCATTCGATGGATTGTACTAAGGAACCTTAGGAGTCATTGACATTAATGGTGATTTCCCTCTCACTTGTTAACGATTTTCATTAATGACCAATAATCAAGTGGTTTCTACCATGTTCGACTTCAGCACCTGCAATCGCATGGCTAGATTCGTACTTATAGGCGAAGGGATTGAAGACCCTAGATCTCATCATTCAGGTCCAGGTTGTGATGGAATATTTATGATTTGTATTGACACATAGATCCACTTTGTATATCTCGTGGCTATGTCCAAATTTGTGTTTTCTAGAGCATAGATCCACAGTGTATTCCTGGTGGCTATGTAGAATCTTGATGAAATGGATCCATGATGTACAAATGGTGGCCATGAATGAAATTCATGATTTAAATCACTTATCTGAGAATGTGGATTCCTACCTCAAAAATGGTATAATATTGCGCAGATGCTTGGTTGTTTGTAGGTTCCTGATTGGTGCACTCCTTGTTCCTGACACACACATTCATTTTACAAAGTATTTCGGCTATCACGAGTTCCAGCCTCATACTTTGGGGGGAATTCTGTTACACATTATTTTGGTCAGCCTGGTGATATTCTACAACCATGTGTTCAGGCTCTCAAAAGGATCTTTTGCATGAGAAAATTAACTAGTTTCTCCCTCCAAAAAACTTGTTTTTAGAAGGACGTCACAGGCTAAAAGTAATACACAGTGCGGAAATGCCTGATTTCCATAGGATACCCTTAACCTTGCCCATGGAGTTTCTGCAGGCTTCTCTATAGACAGGGTGTGGCGACGTTTTAAGACTAAGAAAAGGGATGAAGTTCACGAAGGTTCTAGAAGGGAATCTTCTAGAATATGAGGTGGCATTAGTATGGTTGGTATCCTACTGGTTTATTTGATTTGGTGGGATCATCCTGATCTCTTTAAACATCTCCCTTCCTCCTATATAATGATGGATCTCTCATGGAAAAGGTTAATAAAAATCATTAAGCAAGAGAAATTAAGGAATGATTAAGGTTGAATAGGTTGTGAATTGTGTGAGGTACTCTACATCAGATACTTGAAGGCTTCTTTTTAGCTTATCAAGTTATTGTGGATCATCTTCATGTGAGCTTAGAGAAAGTAAAGGGCCACAGAAAGGGAACTTAGTGACATCAAGGTTGTTTGGTTGAATCTTCCACTTTCTCTTAATATAATTCAATGGCATGTTTCTTTCCCATAAAATAATTCTCATTTTATTACATGATTCCTTGATCACATGTATAATTCTTCATTGAATATACTATTATTGATTTCACTTTGGTTGGTTTGTGTTTCATTGCAGGATCAATAACATAAGAGCACCGGAGAGAAGTAGGGACAAAAAATTCATAAGGAAGCGATATTCAAAGATATGTTACTCATCCTTTGTTTTAACAGTAGATTCAATGATTAGAGCTTAGGGAAAGTGCCATGTCTTGTCTTTTTTTGTTCTAGATCTAGGTGGATCTAGGGAGATCAGTTTATGTCTGCATTTACTGATATATCCAATAACACCTAGGCCTGATGCATTATTTATTAGGTATTGAAGTTTGGAAGAGTCCAAAGAAGATGTTACTTAACCAAGGGAAGTATGCAGTTGAAATACTAAAGAGGTTTGACATGTTGGAATCCATGAACACACCCATGGAAACAAAGTCGAATCTGCTGATTGATACTTATTTAGAATTGGATGATGCTACTCTGTACATACATATTATTGGTTTTTTGATGTATCTAACGAATACCAGGCCCGATATATGATTTTATGTGAACACCTTAAGTCAGTATTTGGTAGAGCCCATACATGTTCACCTTGTAACTGCAAAGCATGCGATGAGATACCTTAAGGGTACATTGGATTATGGTCTCTGCTATACTAAAGATCATAACTTCAAATTGTTTGGTTATACTAATTCGGATTGGGCTGGAAGTTTTTATGATATGAAGAGCACTTCAGGATGTAGTTTTATTCTAGGGTCAGCCATGACTTCATGGTAGAGTAGGAAGAAATCTAGTATTTCTCTTAGAATGGTAGAAACGAAGTACATGGAAGCATGTTTCGCCAATTGTGAAGACATATGGATTCAAAATTTGTTGAGTGGTCTATTTGATATGGATATGGAAGCCACTGTGATTCTATGTGATAACTAGAGTTGCATTAAGATGACGGAGAACCCATTTCTCCATGATAAGTCGAAGAACATAGAAATTCGATATCACTACATTTGTGATATGATGTAGAGGGGAGTTGTAAAGCTCCAATATGTTGTTACAAATGAGAAGGTTTCATATGTGTTGACCAACCCTTTGTCTCGTGTAAAGTTTGAATACTTTCGAGATAAGTTTGGTATAATATGAAAGGACCTCCCTCGAAAGGGGGAGTGATGTTGATGATACTATGGTATCTTGACCAACAAAAGGTAGCTACATTAGGATTTTATATCCTATGGGATTAATCATCCCTAGACATATCCTGAAGGTCTGTTAAGGACAGTTTGTCAGAGTACCTGTGCATGTATATGCCAGCTATGGTCAGTAGTGGTAGCTCCATTAGGATTTTATAATCCTAGGGAATATTTTGATTCTTGGGAAGATCTTGAAGGTCCGATAAGGACGTCTATCAAAGTACCACCATTAAGATTTTATATCCTAGGGAATATTATGATTCCCGGGTAGATCTTGAAGGTCCGGTAAGGACAGCCTATCAGAGTACCACAAAATATTGTTTCACCTACCTCATTATGTTTCCCTATTATGATGATTCTATTCTAGCTCCATGTTGTGAATGATGATGATGATTCTATTCCAGCTCCATGTTGTGAACAATGATGTTATTGATGATGAGAAAAATGATTTATATATGTTCCAGTTAGTGTTCTAGATGTTGATGATGGTGTTTCCCTCTCTCTCTCCTGATGATGTTGTATTGTAGAATACCCTTCTTGTCAAGGGGTAGTGTTGAAATATTGTAACTGCGAAGAATATTCTAATTATGATTGATTTATTATCATATAAATCAAATCCCCTTTTGTGGATTGATCATGTCGGGACTTATGTATGACCAAATCCCATTTTTTGGATTGATCAAACCCTAGTTAAATGGTGGGATTTGAGAATTTGACCCCTAGGGATTATTAAAGTGGTTTTAGCCAGTAGTTGAAGAAGTTGTCCCATCTTGGTGAAGAGACATAACCCTAGCGCTTCCTAGATAGTATAAATAAGTGAGAATGGAACCTCACTTACTCACTCACTCAGTCACTCATCTAGTGTAGAATTTTTGGAGGTAGTTGTAGTTGCAAGAAGGAGGAGAGAGAGGTGAATGCTTAGTGTTGGATTATATTTAGTATTTTGGTCTTTATCTTGGCATTGTATTGAAAAATCTATATTAAGGAATTTTTTGTTGGGTTTTCTCCCCCATGAGGGTTTCCCAGGATAAAATGTTGTGTACCTTGTGATTTTTTTTTCTCTGAGTGATCTTGCTTATGCTATTATTGTATAGTAAATTGAAAAGAACTTAATAGCAGCTCTAAATTTAACAATCAGAAGCACAAATTACTATCTAAATGATCTAAAGGATTCCACATATAAGAAGCACAATTGTATGAAATGTTTCTTATTTTGTAGTTCAAGAAAATTATAATTAAAACACTTATACAATTATGAAATTTCTAATGAAGTTGTGTTGTCTTGAGTTAAATCAATTGAGAAATTCTCAAGAGTGAATACTTAGAAAAGTAAGTACTCAAGTCACATGAATATAACAACATCTTTTACTAAAATGGGAAACTCTTTTAATAAAAAAGAAAATAGAAAGAACAAAAATTACAAAAGGAATTCTAAAGATGTTCCAACTAAAAATATAGTGACTATGGAATTAAAAGGAGGAAGAAAGAAGATGATTGTTTCTATGATCAAATATATAGGAAATGAAGGAGTTAATCCTACTCATTCTAAATGGTAAGAACTATAAAAGAATCATAAAGTGCCTTCCAAATCCTTAAATAATTACTTGGATTGATGGGATGGAAAGTAATCCTATATGCCATCAAAGAGTTCCCAGGAGGAATCGAAGAGGAATAATTATTGATATTCAATATTGAGGAACCATTGATAATAATGCAATTATGAGATACAACCCAATAATGGGCCCACTATTGAGTAGTTTCCACCATTATTTATATCTTGGATCTTAAAACAAAAATTGATATCGAATAATTTAAGTAAAAGGATAGTGTTTGTTGGATATATGGTTGTCATTATAAATCAGTAGTAGTTTCAAGCTATTTCACACCCTAATTCAAGAAACTAAAAAACAATGATGAAAATCATCCAAAGAACCTAAAAATTGAATAATACCTCACTAAAATCATAATGAATTAGGAATTTGAAAATAGAGTTCTACCATCTTCACCTCATATAAATAACAAATCTCATAAATTGATTCCTCATGAGCGATGTGGTTTCACTACTCTTAAATTGTAAATTGAGAGAACATACTCAATATTGATCAAGAGGAAATTGAGCTTATATGACCATTGATATGTGATGTAATTAGGGAAAACAATAAGAACATCTATAATATGAAGGAAATTCTCAAATTGTCCTCTACCATGGGTTCAACATCTTCTTTATTTCTTCATTTTTATTTTACTTTCCTCTATCATCTTCTTCTTTCATGGAGTTTGCATCTTCTTCTTTCTTCATGAGTCTTATTCTTTATGTTGTCATATTCTTTCAACTTCACTAGACATTACATGTATACAAATATATTTCTTCTTGGGTTGTGTAATGTTCAACAAAGAAAACTATGGATTTGACTTGACAAACATAATTAGCAAGCCAATGTCATGAATTTTTTTTCCAGTAGAAAATTAGCTCAATTATATTAATAAAAAAATATTTTTTTTTACATCTTCATGACCCAACATAAGTTCAGAGCAGTACAAGTCCAAAGACCATGCTAAAAAATAAAGTCACAAACATCGTCAGAAAGACACCAAAACAAACATGCAGGCCGTAAATGAAGAAACAAAGAAGGGCTAAAACCCCCAACAAGAACCATAACAGAATCTAAAAACCAAAACCACATGCCCCCAAAGGACCTCAAAGTGTTTACCCAAACATCGCTCGCTCTCAAAGGACCTCAAAGTGTTAACCAAAACACCACACACCCCTATGGACCTCAAATCTCTGGTTCAAAGCCTCTTCAATCCAAGGAAGATGAGGAGAAGAGGGCCAAAAAAACAAAGAGAATACAAGAAATTGACCACAACCAAACCCATAAGCCACATCCATGGAAAAACTCTGGCGTTAATCACCAAAAGCACCCCCAAATATGTTACCTCAAACACTCAAGAAAACAACATCGGAAAGAAAAACAAATCCTCGCAAATACAGGAAGTCGCAGGCTGAGGGAGTGAACCTGAAACATGACCCCTATTCACTGCCTCAGCCTCTAGATGCCGCCACTGAGTGTCCACAACCATCCACAGATTCGCGCATCCACTGGCTCGATATCTCCTCCATCATCGTCCTCTATCTCTCGATAAACCCTTTCCTTCATTCTCTAGAAGGGTCAAAGCCCTTGCAAAACCATGGAGACCAGGGTTGCAGTTATTGAAACCTAGCCACAGAGCCCACCGGTTTAACCCTAACTCGACTCTCAAAATCGCTCGGGGAGCAGAGTCGCGTCTTCGACTAATGTCATGACTTGACATAACTTAAAATTCATTTGGCTTTGAATTTCATTATTTCTTTACTGAGACGTCACTACATAACCATGATCTTTTGACCCACACTTGTACATGACTTTGAATTTTATTATTTACATTAGTTCTTACTCTCAACATAAACTTAGGAATAAAAAAAAACATTTCTAACCTAACTTGCAAGACGAATTCATTACAAAAATGAGACCTCGTGATGTACCAATGTAAGGATTCATTAGAAAATTTCTTTATCCATTTTCAACTTCAATACTAACCCTTTTTAAATATTTTCACTTTCCATTTCCACAATAATAAAAAAACACAATCTTCTTTACAAGTTTCTTTCCATGAAGGGACCATTTACCAGTTTTTCTTTTGAGGCAGTTTAATTCCATACTTTTATTCCTATTGTATTTATATCATGTCTCTTTCATATTCTTTGTGGAGGAGAAGCAGAATCAACGAGACACAGTGTATTTTGGACAAGTATGTCTCTTATGTTTTTTGAAATATTTTCTGATAATTTTTCCATAAAAAAATAGATCAGTCAAAATCGTTGGGTGAAGAAGGTCTCATACACCAATTTGGTGTCTGCGACATTACAAATAGATTATTATAATATCATTATTTATTTTCATATATATATATATATATATATATATATATATATATATATATATATATATATATATATATATATTATCATTTTTTTCAATATAGAATATATATATATATATATATATATATATATATATATATATATATATATATATATATCTTTTCAATGTGGCATAAATGATTATGTTAAAAATATATAACATACCTTGAGGATGTTGACATTTACTCTTCAATTAGTTTGTATTGTGTGTACCTCATTTAAACAACAAGGTGAATTTCTTTCCTCCTCGAGATACTTACATTGAAAAGTGTGCATGCCTTCTCTTACCTTTCTATTTAGTGACTTATTATATTACCATGGAATACCATAGTTTTCCATAGCGATCATTGTTGATACTGAGAGGGGGGTGAATCGGTATCAAGTACAATTTAAAAAACTTTTTCAACTTATACTTAAACCATTCAATTATATCCAATGAGTAGTGAACAATAGTATAAGAGTTACACCAATACACCACAATACACCATGCACAATATATGTGAAATAATCAATAGTTTTTGTTCAAGGGAAGTAATGACTTCCAAAGGTAGCTACAACTTCCAAATGTAAAGGGAGGGATAAAAATCCAAGAGGAAGATACAATCCTCAAATATCAAGAGAGATTTTAACTCTCCATCCTTGCCCTTTCCTTCTACCCAATAATATATGAGAGATAATAAAACTTTACATTAAATCATCACCATCAACCAATCATCACATAGAACCTGATAATGCTTCCTAAGACTTCTTCAATTTATGCAATTCTTCAATTCTTGGAGTACTCTGATCTTGTAGATAATATTACTCAATGTATTCTCTGAAACTCCTCAAATTTTCACTCCTTGAATCCTCCCCAAAAAGAGGTTATAGAAATAATGGTATACTTTATTCAATTCTAGTCTATTCAGGAGAGTGAAACTGCACAGAATGCCCCATGCTCAATAATTAACATCTGATTCTAAAACTCACACACAAGAAACTAAATTCTGTACTATTTCCAATGAAATTTGTCCCACTTAATTTTGAATCTAGATGAACAAGTTATGACTGTTTTACCCAGAACACCTTTTTATTGACTAGCTTCAGGACTGGTCACAAACCCTATCTTCTACAAAGTGTATCTCCATAATTATAGTGAATCAAGAGATGAAAATTTTACAAGAGGTACCTTCATATGTATTCTCAATACCATAGTGATTTCACCATCTGAATCATTCTATAAAAAAAATTATAGAAAAAATGGTAAGATGACCTGAAAATAACATACCTTAGAACACATCACCAAAAAACTTCATCCTCCCTTGAAATCGGACCTTCTTTTTTTCTTATTTCCTCTAAAATTCAACTTGTATCAAATGAATGCATAATGATGTTTATTTATAACATTTATGTCACTTCCTTTTAACATTAGGGCTGACTTGACACTTTCTTATTTTGTAATTCTTTTCTTTAATTATCTTTAGGGCCTACATGTACTTCCTTCTTCAATTCACTTTGT